>LPNX010040859.1:0-17868 GCA_001517045.1 Pseudotsuga menziesii
TGAGAAGACTTTCAGCAATCTCAAATCACTGCTGGGGATTGCTAATCATGCTGTCAAAGCATGAGTGGAGACAAGATTCTACAATTTTGTTTTACAGTTCTTTAAGTCCATGTTTAAGGGAGGATTTTCCCAAGTTGGTTTTGCCTTTTTCCTTGGTTCATATGGACATTGCAGTATGTAAAGGGTGACTAAGCCTTGTTGCTAGGCCCTATATTTTGATTTATTACTCATAAAGTCAGGCTTAAGGGGGGGTGTTAGAATAATCAACCCATAGTATTTACCCACTTAGACATTATTTCATTTATTTTGTCTTATTTGCCTAGTCCATGAGTCCCACCATGTGCAAGTTGCTAATTGCCTATCCATAGAGGTCAAACTTGCCATCTTTGACTCATGTGGAACCCTTGAGAGCTTTAGGAATCAAATATGCTTTATTCCTGGCCTCCTAGGCGCCCATCTGCTTTTTCTGCTTTATTCCCTGCTTTTTCAGTGTTTTAAGGCACATAGGAAAGCAAGACTAGGTGAGGTGAATCAGCTTTGTTGCCTCTTCCTCCTCCACTCATTCCTCCATGCTTTTGCATGTATGAGCTGCCATTTGACCACTCTTTAGCTTGCCCATGCGCCCTTGCTAATTCGTGGGGTCCTTGATAGATTTGGGATCAGCTTTTTACACCTATGGGGGATTTGCCTATTTTGGGTAAGCCTGCTTTATGCTAGATTTGGATGCTTCCTCATGCATTCGATTTGCTCATGTATTCTATATATTCAGCAGCCTATGTTATTACAGGGTTGGCTATTGTACACTCAGTTAATATAATTTTGTGTTACAGCTCCATATTCAGTCTCCATTGTTGATAATTTGCATGATCAATTGTTAATTGCTGTGAGTGAAATTAATCTACTGCAGGCCTGAATTTCTACACCAACTCCATAAAACTAGGAATGAATATCGGTATAGTCTGGCTTCATTCCTAAAAAAACTCAGCATAAAAAACCTAGCAAAATAATTAAGAACCTTATCATTCCATGGAAACCGACCATAGGTTGCAAGAAACTGATCATATAAAAAATGTGCAAGTTCAGGGTGATTAAAATATTGCACTTTCAATGCTTTCTACTTTAGGACCTCTTTGAAGTTGAACATTGAGTTGGCCTGTTCTTTAGTCACCCTTTCCTTCACAACAGCCCACTTATCTGAACCCATCACTTCTGCCTTTCTTCTTTGCATTAAGGCAACAAAACCATCTGTTGTTGGTCCAAGATCTTCATATACCTCAATGAATTTTTGTAAAGATAACAAAACCATCTCTATACTTTGTTTGTTCTCTGAAGCAAGATCCAAACTTGAAAGATCATTTTGTAGCTTGTCATAGTGAGCCCTACAACTTTCAAGAGTTGTTTGTTGAAGCCCACTTTCCCATGGAATCTCGTCTGATAAATCTGATGGATAGGTCGTAATGGGCATACAACCCTCAGCTAGCTGGACATATTGCATCCTTTCTTGACCTTTTCCACCCTGTGTATGATGACGAGCCTCTTGGGAACCTTGCTCTGCATCCACACTTGTCTTTCATATAGAAGGTCGAGATCCATGTTCACCCATAGATGATAAGGGGGAATCATCTCTGCCACTATCGCTATGTCGATGATCAGATGAATGTGAACTATACAATAGGCTTGAGTCTCGAGATGAAGTCGATAATCTTCGATTTTCATTTTGGACACCAACTCCCTAAGAATGTGATGACCTCCTACGCTTCTGTCTCAAAGCTGGATCTCTTTCCATTGGATATGATATCTACAAGTTTACACAAATATCAATTTCTACATGTTAATTAATCAACTTCAAAGATATAGTTACTATTAAAATTAGGCTTTCAATGTAATATAAATAGAAAAAACAAAGGTGGTACAGAGAAATAACATATATAAAGACAATGAGGCTTCTTCGTGATAAGAAAGATCCCTAAATCCACTAAATACATTGGTATATGATGGTTGCTACGCACGTTGTATAACATTTTGACTCCAGCACATGCCATAAACATGTTTTGGTTCAGAGGCCAAAAGTTGAAATGTAGAGTAATTTGAAGCCAAACATGCTGATCCATTAAACAATTTTGCAAGTTGATAGGTGGAAAATGCAAGGAGATAGTGTGTGAGGCCTAAATATCTAGGCTTGAAGTTTGAGAGCCATAATACATCAATCACTAAGGGCCTAACCTTCTACATCTTAATTAATCAACTTCAAAGACCTAGCAACTATAAAAACTAATATTTCAATAAGGACCTAGATATCACTAATATTATTTAATAGTCCTTTAACTACATGTGCATGAACTACGGTTTTCTAAGTATAAAATATAGTCTAAGGCAAGTGCAAGTACTTACCTACTCTACAGGAAGACACTACTGCTGGCTACTAGATACCTAGTCATTATAGACTTGTTAGTGAGAGCATCACTATTAAATATAGATAGAGCTTCTTTTTCTTCAACTGAACTTAAATCGTAGGTGAATCAGCTAGCTCATCCGTGAATCTCATAGGGAGAAAGTATTTCTAGATTATTCCTTGCCTTCTCTTCATTTCTCATTTTAAAATACTTCCACTTCCCTTCTTCTAGGATCTGGTGTGTTTACAATGAATTATATATCCTAGTGCCTCTAGTTGTATAAAGCAATGAAGAGTAAGGGCAGTGAATCAGCTAACCACTATCAATTAGGTGTTGTGATTTCATGGATTTATCACATCAAATGGCAATGACATATAGATTTCAACTTGGACTAAGGAGAGCATCTAGGGACTGACTACATACACATATGGATTCCCCCCATTAGTCCAGCCTATCCCTATCATTTTACGTTACACTTCTGGTTGTTTTGGTCTCCATCCCCATAAGAAGATAAAGCAATTATTTCTTTAAACTTACTTAATGCAATGCATCATGGACTAAGACACTCATAAAGTGTAATGGGACTTATACTTCAGCTAGTAGTTGTATGGACTAAAGCAAATAGTAGAGGTTAAGAACAAAACTATATAGTTATTACACTACAGCTGAAGCTGTAACTCAAGGTAGTAAAATGAAAAGGTTTTGAAATCCTGTTCCCTACCAACGAAAAAACATACAGAAATAAATTGTTTACTTAGGGACTTGATCATCTCTGTCCATTTGGACAAAGCTGTTCAACTTGGTCCATATGGACAGAGCTCATCAACTCTGTCCAAATGGATAGAGCAGATCAACTCTGTCTATTTATACAGAGCTGATTAGAACTGTCCATTTGGATAGAGCTACAACCTGTACAGTCTTAAATGTCTAGATGTCTTAAATATCATTTAGAGATGCTACATACTGGTGGAGTTATTTAAGCCTACATAACGATGAATTTTTTTGGACAGAGCTCTCTAAATATTCTATAAATTTTCATGTACATAGAAAATAAAAATAAGCTAATTAAAAACTTATGAACTTTTTTTAAACAGAGCTATCTAAATATTCTATAAAATTTCATGTACATTGAGAATAAGAATAAGCTAATTAAAAAATATAGGAACAAAAAAAACATTAACAGATTTAAAGTTTTATATTGCATTTTGTTTAATTAAAACCATTTAAAATAAGTAGAGCTTTCCAAATGGGCAGAGTTGTTCAACTCTGTCCAAGTGGACAGAGCTATTAAACTGTCATATATATTATTTTCAACTGTCATGTAAATTGTTTACATAGGGACTTGATCAGCTCTGTCCATATGGATAGAGTTGATCAGCTCTATCCATGTGGACATAGCTGTTCAACTCTGTCCATATGGACAGAGCCGATCAACTATGTCCAAATGAATAGAGTAGATTGCTTTGTCCATTTGTAGATAGCTGAATAAGAATTAGAATAAAAATAAGCTAATCAAAAAATATATTAACAGAAAAAAAAAACATTAACAGATTTCAACTTTTATGTTAAATTTTGTTTGATTAATATCATTTAAAATAAGTAAACTGTAAATGGGTAGAGCTATTCAACTCTTCCCAAATGGGCAGAGCTGTTCAACTCTGCCCAAATGGACAGATCTGTTCAACTCTGTCCTTACTACCATTGTAATTATGTCCTTAATAACATGATATGAAACAAGCACACAACAGTTTAAACAATCACTTAATAATAATAGTATAAAAGTTCAGAATGGCTTACCTCACAGCCAAGAGGCAGCACAACAACACCACACCATGAGAAGACCACGTACACCTCGACAAACAGATCTCCACATCAGACAGACCTCCATGCCCTCCATGCCAAACATACCTCCATGATAAGGGGTGACAGGATGGTGGATGCACACGTCAGACAGCTGGGTGACGTGGACAAGGATGAGGCAGGTGGTGAGATGAGTGGCGAAACGAGACGAGTGGGGTGACGGGTGGCTGGACAACGACAAATCGCTGCAGGCCAAACAACGAAAATGAGCCCGCAGCTAAGCTTATATGGTAAAAAATTATTCGGTCGAATAATAGTTCATCTGAACAATTGTTTGGATGAATAACTATTCGGCCGAATAATTATTGAATTTTTGATAAACATTACTGGTCGGCAATCTGTTTTGTCAAATTAAATGGTTACTGTTAAAGTTTATTCATTCGAATAAATGATTAGTTATTTGGCTGAAAAACTATAAATATTCGGCCGAATAACTTAATTATTCGGCCGAATAACTTAATTATTCGGCCGAATAACTTAATTATTCGGCCGAATAAATATAGTTATTCGGCCAAATAACTCCCGCAATGTTGGTTGGGCACCCGATTCTCACGGAAGTGTTACCCAACTTCAAGTTTTCACCCGCATCCTACATCCAGAATAGGGTGCCTGATAAACATCTTAATGGTATGACTCTTTTCGAAGCTTGGAGTGGGCACAATCCAGATGAGACCCGTTTCAGGATTTTTGGCTCAAAGGCTTGGGCTAGAATTCCAACTGAAAAGAGAAAGGATTTCCAGCCCCAAAGCCAAGAGTGCCTATTTGTTTGGTATTCTGAAGATTCAAAAGGGTATAAGAGGATCAAATTGAGCACTAACAAATCCTTCATTGAAAGAAGTGTTCAGTTCCAAGAAGAGCCTTTAGTAGCAGTTGAAGTTGGAGAGTCTTCTTCACCACCAGATCCATTGAATGTAAGTGGAGAGACAAATGAGTTTTCTGATTCTGATATGTATGATAATGATTATTTAATTGCAGATCCTGATAGTCCTACATGACCAAAATGGGCAGAAAATACCATTCATGCAGCTGGGGAACAAGATGGAAATCCTAGTGACCCTAGGAGGACTAGATCTCAATTTGAGAGTGCCCTATGTATGAAAGACCCTTTGTTTGCAGAGAAGTGCTATCTGATGGTTGAATCAGACCCACATACATATGAATATTCAGCACGTGATCCAAGATGGCAAACAGTCATGAAAGAATAATTCAACTCGCTCCAGAAGAACAACACTTGGGAACTGGTTGATCTTCCCCCAGGGAGGAAGCTAGTTCAATGTAAGTGGGTTTTCAAAACTAAATTTGCTGCTGATGGTTCAAATTTGAAATATAAGGCAATATTGGTAGCCAAGGGATACTCATAGGTACATGTTATTGACTATAATGAAATCTTTGCACCAGTGGCAAAGATGGACTCCATGAGGCTAGCTTTAGCCATTGCAGCTTTGAAGAAGTGGGAGGTACATCACATGGATGTGAAGTGTGATTTCATAAATGGAGATATCACTGAAGAGATTTACATGCACCAAACTCAAGGGTTTGTTTCTAATCCATCTTTTGTGTGTAGGTTAAAGAAATCATTGTATGTGCTGAAGCAAGTCCCCAGGGCTTCGTATGCCAAGATTAATGCCTTTCTGTTGTCATTGAGTTTTGTTCGATGCAAGTATGATCCTAATGTTTATTTGAATCTGATTCATGGTTCTTTGATGATTATCGTCTTGTATTTGGATGACCTTCTCATTATAAGAAGTTCAAAGAAAGAGATTGCCTCCTTGAAGGATGCAATGAACCATGCATTTTCTATGACCGATTTGGGATTGTTGAGACAATTCTTGGGTCTCAAAGTTTCTCAATCCCAACATGGAATCAAAGTACATCAGTCCAAGTATTCCTTATATTTTCTGAACAAGTTCAACATGAAATATTGCAAGCCAAGCAAGACTCCCTTTCTTTCAGGAGTTAAGCTTGAAGAAGCGGGTGCTTCTCCTATGGTAAATCATACACTGTATAGGCAATTGATTGGGTGTTTGCTTTACCTTGCACAAACTCGACCTGATCTATCTTATGCAGATAGTGTGGCTTCAACATACATGGATAAGTCTCATGAGATCCATTGGAGAGTAGCCAAAAGGATCCTTAAATTTGTTCAAGGAACAAGAACTCATGGGATCTTTTACAAAGCTAAATCTGATCTTGATTTGATTGGGTTTACTGACAGTGATTGGGCAGGTGATAAAAATATCGAACGTCAAAATCAGGATATGTGTTCATGCTTGCAGAAGGCCCAATCAGCTGTTCAAGTAAGAAACAGAGTGCCATAACACTCTCATCTACAGAAGCAGAGTACAGAGGAGTTGTAAATGCATCAACGCAATGTTTGTGGTTGTAGGGAATACTTGGTGAGTGTGGCTTCAAATCAGAGTTTTCAACTATTATCTATTGTGATAATTAGAGCAACACTTGAATATGCAATGATCCAGTTCAGATATAGAGAACCAAACACATTGAAATCCATATGCACTACATCAGACAACTTGTGCATGATAGCACCATTCACCTACTCTTCTGTGCATCTTCAGAATAAGTAGCAGACATCTTCACCAAAGTATTTTGTGAGAAGACATTCAAGAATCTCAAATCATTGCTAGGGATTGCTGATCATGCTATGAAGCATGATTAATGACAATATTTTTAAATATTGTTTTATTGTCCATGTTTAAGGGAGGATTTTCCCACTGGGTTTTTGCCTCTTTCCTTGGTTAAATGGACATGCAGTATGTAGAGGGTGACTAAGACTTGTTGCTAGGCCCTATAGTTTTCTAATATTTATTCATAAAGTCAGGATTAAGGAGGGTGTTAAAATAATCAACCCATAGTTACCTACCTTAGACATTAATTAAATCATTTTTGTCTTATTTACCTAGTCTCCTATATTCCACTCTATGCTAGTTGCCTTCTACATGTCATAAAAGTAAAAACTTGCTAAAACTAAGTCATGGAGCACTTGGGAAACCTTCTAAAAACCATATTTAACATGTCTTATTTATTCCAGATCCTCCAAAGTGCATATCTACTTTTTCTGCAAAGCTGCCTATTTTATTGAGAATTAAGGCAAAAGGGAAAGAAAGACTAGGTGCGGCTGACTTGTTTTTGTCCCACATCATCCTCCATCCTTTTATCCTAATAAAAGAATGTATGAGTTGTCTTTCCATCCCTTATTAGCTTTCCTACTTGACTTTTCTAATTCGTGAGCCTCTAAGTGGATTTGGAAACTGCTTTATGCACCTATGGGGGATTTGACTATATTTAGTAAGCCTACTTTTTGATTATTTCAAATGGCATCCTTATGCATTCGAATATCTCATGTAATTATATATTGCAGCAGAATATGACTTCACAAGGTTGGCTATTGTACGTTTATTTAATACAGATTAGTGTTATGCTCCAATTTTAGTCTCATTTGATGGTAATTTTGCATGTTTGATTAGCAATTTTGTGAGTGTAATTGTTCTATCACTTGGGTTAAATTTTCACATAGTAAACCATCCAGCTGGGTATAAATATCATCTAACAACCAACTTATTATTACTAGGATAGATTTGTAAAACTGGGTGCTAGTGACGAAACAAACAGCTTGGCTTGTCTAGTTTTTATAAACAGTTCTCCATCGACAAGTGCACCTGCACGCAAAATGGAAAGAAATGCATTATTTCATATGAACTAAGTAATCCTGACGTAACAAGTAGAAAATAGTTACCTATTAGGTGTTACAAGAGAAACTAGTCCCGCCACTCCACCCCTTTTTCCAATAACAATGTTAAGTGAGAATTGTTTACATGACAAATAATCAAACTTTATAACGAATTAATATGTAACTGAATTAACTAACATACATATAAATTCATAACCATAGATCAAGATAGTAAGAAACATCATGACAACATAAGTATACATTAAATAACCACATCAAGAAATATGAAAGCAGAACGTACGAACCGCTTACGACTTTATAGTACAGTAAACAAAGTACGAGACATTCCGCACAAGTTCAAATAATGCCTACCATAGGTAGTTTTCACTAGCCTAATAAAGTTTTTTTTCTTTTCATTTTTTGGGGACATTACAAGTGGTATCAAAGCCCAGTGTCAACACTAAGAGACCAAATGGGTGTACTATACATTTGTTTCAAGGAAAATAAAGTATGTTTTAAATTTTGTTAACTAACAAAAAAATTTCCTGCTATTACAAATTTGCAATTGCAGAAATTTAAAAGAACAGTTCAGATCATGAACACTGAAGAAGATAAAAGTCAGCATGGGAAGTTGAATACCCCCACCTAAGAAGTAGAACTGGTGGTGGAACTGAATTTTGATATTATGAAAACCATACAAAGTCTTCAAGCAGACTTGCAAAGTTTCAAAGATGATAATCTGAATGAAAGAAAGGAAAAACAAGAAATTAATGAAGCATTGCTGTGAAACATGATTGGAGGAATCCCACATGGAAAACCCACTCATTCCATAAACAAGTTCAACAAGGAACCTTATCATAATCAGGCCAGCAGCCCAAGAGAAAAAAGGAAAAGAGAAACATACCCCTGAACCCATAGAAGGAGATTATCATAGTCCTTCCAGTGATGAATCTCTTTCTCCATGCAGAAAGAAACATGGAAATGATGACAATCTTCAGGGAGAGTTACGAAAAATAAAATCCCCTATCTATGAAGGAGACTTACACAAAGGGGAGAAAGCTGAAGAGTGGTTGTTGGGTATGAGAAAATATTTCTGAGCCCATAAATATTCTAGGGAGATGAAAGCTCGTCTAGCCATCTATAACTTAAATGGAAAAGCGACTAGATGGTGGAGAGATTTGAGTCATACAAAGAAATATGAGTTAAGATAAATATGGTGGAGTAAGTTCCACAAGATTTTCCAAGAGAAATACATGTCGTAAATATTCTTTGATAGAAAAGTGAAAGAGTTCCACGAGTTACATATGGGATCCATGACTATGGATGATTTTATTAACAAATTGTTGGATCTGTTGCATTACGTACCCTACATCAAGGATGAGAACGTAAAAATACAATAGTTTTTAGGATGTCTTCCTACCAACTTTCGGGAAAGTATTTAATTTGACATGCCTAAAACCTTTGGCACCACCTTACACAAAGCTAGTCTCTGCTATGAGCATGGGAAGTTGAGGCAAGAGAACCTCGACAGAAATAGAGATAGGTCTAAGAACTTATTTGACAACCACAAACCAAGTTTTAACCCACCACCATATAGAAAACATAACAACAGTTTTCTAGCCATTAATAACTTCAACAAAATAGGTACAAATCCATATGTACCAGCTCCAAATGCTAACAAGCCAGCAACAAATGGGGTAGCCAATGTTTCCATGCTGCAAATTAAATGCTGGAAATTACAAGGGCCTCAATATGCCCGAGACTGTAAGAATAATACCAATGGGGTCTTACACAACTTATAGGAAGAACCAATGATAGAGGACACAGATAGAACACGGTGAATTTATGCAACCTTGGATGGCTGATAGGCAGACCATCAGGCTATCATGGTTGAGATAGAAGGTAAGATCTTAGACACTTCTATTTCAATATTGATTGACCTCGATGCTTTCCGGAGCTATGTATCACCTAAAATTGGTTATGTATGCAAACTAGGAAAAGTAAAACATGATAAACATTGGCTGGTACAATTAGCCATAGGTACAAAATGGAAGGTTTCAGAAATAGTTAAAAATTGTGGGGTAAACCTAAATGGTTTTGCGATGAAAGTAAACCTGAACATCCTACCCTTAGGATCATTTGATATAATTATCATGATGGGCTAGTTTGAGCAACACCATGTCATGCTCGATTGCTTATAGATGTCAATCTTATGTATGGATAGTAAAGAGAATCAAGTAAAGATTCAAGGCATACCAAAGAAATTTTTTTGTAAGGCAGATATCTGTCTTACAAGCAAAGAAGTGCATTAGGAAAGGTTGCAAGTTGTTTGCAGTAAATATCCGAGACATAGAGGCTGAGAGCGAACAAGACATAGAGAAATTTTGAGTTCTTATAGAATTTAAGGACGTATTCCCTGAGGAAATCCCAGGATTACCTTTGAAACGAGACCTAGAATTTTCCATAGAACTGACACCAGGATCAGTACCAGCTTCGAAATCCCTTTACCGCATGAGTGCACCTTAGTTGGTGGAACTAAAACTGTAGTTGCAAGAATTGATAGAGAAATGATATATCCGACCAAGTGTGTCCCCTTCGGGAACATCGATACTTTTCGAGAAAAGGAAAGATGGTACGATGCATATGTGCATCAATTACTGCCAGCTTAACAAAATGAATATCAAGAACTGATACCCACTCCCTAGGATCGATGACTTGTTCAATCAAGTAAGAGGATCCAATATCTATTCAAAGATAGACCTGTGATCTAGGTACCGTCAAGTATGGATTCATGACGAGGATATTCACAGAACCACCTTTTGTACAAGGTACGAGCACTACAAGTTTGTAGTAATGTCGTTCGGGTTGACCAATGCACCCGTGAAATTTATGTGTATGATGAACAGTATATTCAGTAATTATTTCGATAAATTTGTTTAGGTATTTATAGACAACATCCTAGTTTAATCTAAGAGTAAACAGGAGCATAAGAAACACCTTCGCATAGTGCTATGGGTGTTAGAAGAACACCAGCTCTATGCCAAGTTTAGTAAATGTGATTTTTATAAACCACAGATATAGTTCTTGGGTCACATCATCTCTAAGACGGGGATAGCTGTGGACCCGAAAAATATCAAAGCCATAAAGGATTGTCCTACCCCTACTAGTGTCACCAACATTAGATCCTTTTTGGGATTAGTTGGACATTATCAAAATTTCATTGAGAAATTCTCGAGAATAGCTTGTCCCATGACTACTTTACAAAAGAAGGAAAATAATTTCTTATGGACAACCAAGTGTGAGGAAATTTTTCAAAATCTTAAGCAGCTTTTGACGACCGCACCAATGCTACGAATTGCATATCTCGATGGGAATTTTGTTGTTTGCACAGATGCAAGTAAGGAAGGGCTCAAAGGAATCCTCTTGTAGAACGATTACGTGATCTATTATGAATTGTGAAAGTTAAAAGAACATGAGCAGAACTACCCCACACACGATCTTGAGTTGGCATCCATCATCCACACCTTAGAGATGTGGAGGCACTATCTCATGCGAAGGAAATTCCTTCTAAAGACAGATAATATGAGTCTGATTTATTTATTCAAGCAGCCGGATCTGAACGTTGGGTAAGCCAGGTGGTTGGCTTTCCTTAGCGAGTACCATTTCGAGATAAATCATATTAAGGTAAAACAGAATAAGATTTATGATGCTATGACCCAAAGAACTCATATCATAAATGAGGTGACTATAAGTCAAACCAATTTAGATTTACATGAGAGGATTAGAACGACCAACAAAGTTGACCCTTTCTATGCAGAAATCTTCAAGAAGGTCCAAGAGGATAGGTTTTTTTAACAACAAAAAGGGTACAAGGTAGACAAAACAGAACTGCTATGGTCCAAGGAGAGATTGTACATTCCAGAAGGAGGGGACATTCGATCCAGAATCCTCACATAATTTCATCGGACTCCCTACTCGGGGCGTCCATGATATCAAAAGATGATATCCGCTGTTAAGAGACACTTTTTATGGCCTAAGTTAAAGGATGACATTGCGTTGTTTATCGCAAAATGTCAGGAATGTCATCTAGTCAAAGTTGAGCATCAACATCCTTTGAGATTGCTGCAACCATTACTTATTCTAGAATGGAAGTTGGAGGTCATTAGTATGGATTTTATCATCGGTCTTCCTAAGAGTAAGAAACAAAATGATTCTATCTTTGTAGTAGTGGAAAAATTGTCAAAAGAAGCACACTTCATTTCAGTGAAGTCGACCTACAAGGCAGTACACATTGCTAATATCTTCTTGAAGGAGATATTTAGATTGCATGGGTACCCAAGGCAATCATCTCGGATCAAGATACTAAGTTTACTAGAAACTTTTGGAGATCCTTATTCTCCAGATTAGAGACGCAGTTAAAATTTAGTACTGTTTATCACCCACAGAGAGACGAGTACATAGAAAGGGTAAACCAGATTGTAGAGGACATGCCTAGGATGTATGTCATGAACCACCCCACCAAGTGTGAAGATTACCTGCACCTTGTAGAGTTTTCGTATAACAATGGATACCAGACTTCCACCAACTCCCCAGCAGAGTCGCCAAAACTGTTGCTAGGGTTTTCTCCCTAGCTTGTACGAATGAGTACCTACTAAGGACAATGGATTCCTTAGTAGCGGTTCAATGATATATCAATTAAAAGCTATAACTTGAAATAAAAAGATGCTAAACAATAATGAGAATTAAATCTAAACAAGTTCATTAAACAAAACAGTAAAAAGTAAATAGTAATTTTGTATTAATCTGACCTTCAATGTGAAGGTTGGTGAATCCCTTTGCGGTGATCCAAGTCGGTAGCTCCGATCTTCAAGCTGCTTCTTCTCTTTCTCCAATGGTGGAAATGGGCCAAAAGGGGCTCTCACGGTGAAAGTAGCTTCAATGGTGAGCTATGGTTTCACGAGGAATTTTGGCAGAGGCAAGATACTTGTGATTGTGGATGTGGAATAAGGGGTTTCCACCCCTTATTTATAATTGAAAACCATGCGGTTTTAGGGTTAGGGTTTCATCTTTCTAGGGTTTTTTCCTCATTTCCTCATTATTTAATATTTTTTCTTCCTTTTTGGATATTTTTGCTTTTTTGGAGGAATTTTGTATATTTTTAGCTGAAAAGAGGGTTTTATGGCCTTTTGGAGGCTTTTTACATGGGTTTATGGGTTTTTGATGGAAATATGGTAGGAAAATGGACAAATGAGCCATGTAATGGGGTAGATGAGGTAGTGAACCTTTTTTGGGTGTTGTTGCCAAAACTGTTGCTAGGGTTTTCGCCCTAGCTTGTACGAATGAGTACCTACTAAGGACAATGGATTCCTTAGTAGCAGTTCAATGATATATGAATTAAAAGCTATAACTTGAAATAAAAAGATGCTAAACAATAATGAGAATTAAATCTAAACAAGTTCATTAAACAAAACAGTAAAAAGTAAATAGTAATTTTGTATTAATCTGACCTTCAATGTGAAGGTTGGTGAAGCCCTTTGCGGTGATCCGAGTCGGTAGCTCCGAGCTTCAAGCTACTTCTTCTCTTTCTCCAATGGTGGAAATGGGCCAAAATGGTCTCTCACGGTGAAAGTAGCTTCAATGGTGAGCTATGGTTTCACGAGCAATTTTGGCAGAGGCAGGATACTTGTGATTGTGGATGTGGAATAAGGGGTTTCCACCCCTTATTTATAATTGAAAACCATGTGGTTTTAGGGTTAGGGTTTCATCTATTTAGGGTTTTTTCCTCATTTCCTCATTATTTAATATTTTTTCTTCTTTTTTGGATATTTTTGCTTTTTTGGAGGAATTTTGGATATTTTTAGCTAAAAAGAGGGTTTTATGGCCTTTTGGAGGCGTTTTTAGCCTTTTGGAGGCTTTTTACATGGTTTTATGGGTTTTTGATGGAAATATGGTAGGAAAATGGACAAATGAGCCATATAATGGGGTAGATGAGGTAGTGAACCTTTTTTGGGTGTTAACAGTTGAGCATCAACATCCTTTGAGATTACTGCAACCATTACCCATTCTAGAATGGAATTTGGAGGTCATTAGTATGGATTTTATCATCGGTATTCCTAAGAGTAAGAAACAAAATGATTCTATCTTTGTAGTAGTGGAAAAATTGTCAAAAGAAGCACACTTCATTTCAGTGAAGTTGACCTACAAGGCAGTACACATTGCTAATATCTTATTGAAGGAGATATTTAGATTGCATGGGTACCCAAGGCAATCATCTCGGATCGAGATACTAAGTTTACTAGAAACTTTTGGAGATCCTTATTCTCCAGATTAGAGACGCAGTTAAACTTTAGTACTGTTTATCACCCACAGAGAGACGAGTAGATAGAAAGGGTAAACCAGATTGTAGAGGACATGCCTAGGATGTATGTCATGAACCACCCCACCAAGTGTGAAGATTACCTGCACCTTGCAGAGTTTTCGTATAACAATGGATACCAGACTTCCACCAAGATGAGTCCCTTTGAGATACTGTATGGACGGATGTGTAGAACACCGGTTACTTGGGATAGCTTGGTGGATCGAATCATGTTAGGGCGTGACTTGTTAAAAGACTTGGAACAATTAGTTACCAAGGTCCAGCTTAACCTTAAAAAAGAACAAGACCGCCAGAAAAGCTGCGTGGATAAGAAAAGAAAAGATAAATATTATCACCATGTCTACTTGAAACTAAAAGAAAAACCAATCTCGTTGAGCTTGGGAATGTGCGGTAAGTTAGCACCTAGATTTTGTGGACCCTTTGAGGTATTGGCCAAGAGAGGGTGAGTGGCATATGAGCTAGCATTACCATCACACATAAGAGTCCATAATTTTTTCCATGGATCATTATTAAAGAAATTTGTTTATGATACTAAACATGTGATTGATTGGTCCTTATTATAAGTGGAACCTGAAGGGGAGTTTTCCCCTAAACCTCTTCATGTATTGGACAAGAGAGAGGTGCAGCTGAGGAAGAGCATCATAGTCGAGTTCAAATTGCAGTGAAAGCACTTTGAATCCGATGAGGATACTTGGGAGAATGAAGCAACCATGAGAAATTCTTACCTCGCCTTGTTTAATGATTTCATTCCGTGTCCGTAGAACACCAGGGACGGTGCTGTTCTAAGCCGAGAGAGATGTAATATCCCAAACTTTTACATAACACTTATGGGCATGAGACCAAATTGACTATGATGTTACTTTGATATTTTATTTTGATATATTGGTTCTAGGACCCCACTGCATATGAACATGATGAATTTTTTTATGTATTGGGCGTAATCTAGTTACATACGTTTTATGTATGATTTTATGTGTTGGGTGTGGAACCTGAAGCACATGTTTGATGATATGTTTTGTTTCGAGAAAGGAGCTCTAGAGCACGAGTATTTGAATGTTTTTCTTGATCAAGAAGCTCTGGAGCACATGAGTGTTTAAGTTGTGTTGAGTGAGAAGCTATGGAGCACATGAGTGTTTTGTTGTGTTGAGAGAGGAGATCTGGAACACATGAATTATGTAAACCTTTGTGTTGAGAAAGAAGCTCGAAAGCACATGAAACGATAATTGAAAGTGTTGGGAATAAGCCCTGGAGCCTTCCAAGTTGATGTTGAGAATAAGCTCTGGAACATAGGATACTTGGAAATTGTATCCCTAGGTGTATCCTACAAGTACATACTAGCATTAGTGTTGAGCGAGGAGCTCTGGAATTGCACTAAGTTTGTAACTCCCTATTTTTTAGCGTTGACTATGGGATCCGGATAAATGCTAGGAGTTACCGAAAATAATTAATTATGTCGAGCTAAAATGACTCAAGAAAAATATTGATCTCATCTGACTTATTTGTAAGTGATTAGATGAAATTTTGAATTTCTATATCTCATCAAGTACTGAACAACTACCATGTTATACGAGGGAATCAAACATGCAAGGATGTTTAGAGTTTCCTAGCCTAGGAGACCTAACCACCTAAATGATGACCTTAATGAAGAAAGTGCCATAAGTTTAGGGATCATATATATGATACCTAAAGACAAATGTTAACAAATAACATATTATTATATATTTTATACATGGTATGTATAAAGAGTAAGCATAGTGATAATATTAATAATGTAAGAATGAAGGAAAATCTCCATCTATTATTATTATTACTAAAAGAAAATTAAATATTATAATACCTACAAAAGTCCAATTAGGAACTAGTTAAAAGTTCCTAAGTTAAAATATTAAAAGTACCTAAAGTAAATAAAAAGGGTTGAATCAAGAAATCAAATGATTCTTGATTTAACTACCCCTTTGACTGAAAAGTGTGACTATAAATTCCCAATACAAAGAGAGGATTGGGGATCTCTTCCATATTTTTGAAGTCATTATTCTACCTGATTATTCTAAAGAGAGTTCTTGGAGAACATTTTCCTAAGAGGAAAAAGGAGAACTGGTCCAGACCTAATATACCAGCTAGGGAAGCCTTACCTTTGGATCTCTAAGCTTCTTTCATGTTGGAACCAGCTCGGGGGTATCCAGATTAAAACCAAGAACGGTTCTGGGTCATGGTTGGGTGGAACGTGGTAGTTCCCAAGTGATTTGGTCATCTATACAGAGGTCATATCTTCCTATGATATGTTAATGTTGGGTAATTTAGTGTGTGTGTTTCAGCCATTGGAATAGTTTCACCTTTCAGGTATGAGGTTCTTGACTTCTCATTTCACTATCTATTATAATTTATGGTTAGAATATGCAATTGTTCATATTATATTTCTAACCCTATGTTTACAATTGCTTTTCTATCAAATATTTAAGGGTTTACATTTTATTTATAAACCCTATGTTTGTAAATTAATTCTTGTTTAACAAATATTTTGGTTTTATTTCTGCTATACTTAGTTCTGCATTTATTTATAGGTTAAAATTTGTTTTTTCTAAAACCTAGGAATTACTCTAACATTGCCTATATGTTTAATTACCTATGAACTCCACTAGAAGATTCCATATTGCCCGTAGAACTATAAATAGGAATACAATACTAATTCAGGTTAAGCTATAAACAAAACCTATATATAAAATACAGTTAACTAATATAGTAAACAAAACCTAATAAATAGATCATTTACATTATATCAAGTATAAATAGAACAATATTATAAAAGAAGCAATATTATAAACACATTATTCTATACTTAAGAATAATCATCAATTCAAAGTATTAAAGATAAAATAAAAACCATCGAAGACCTCTCAGGGTCTGTACATATTTCTACGAAGAACCAAGGGTACATAATATAGTTTCCCATTAATTAAATAATTTTCATAAATCAAATCTAGATTCCAAACATCGAGACCATCTAATGGCTTGAGAATATAAATAATAATCCACATAAAACCAGATATTTATTGTACCAATTACATCCATAAAATCATATGGAGTAAAGAAACTATCACATAATAAATCCATTACATGTATAATAAATCAAACCCTTTAAATACTTACAAACTACATTATAATAGTCCCATGCCATAACGAAATCCACAACACAATAAATCAACCATAATACTATGTACAACATGCATTAAAAGCATAAATATAATTACAAAGAGGTCGTAGGATCGATTCCTGTAGGGTCTGTTTATTTACAAGTCACTGTGATGAATCCTATAGGATTCAATATTTAGTTTCTATCTCATGGCATAGCATTGCATTATCAAAGCCACGATATATATATATATATATATATATCGTGGCTTCGATAATGCAATGCTACGGCATGAGGTAGAAACTACATATATGTATGTATATACATACATACATACATACATATATCTATACATACATACATACATACATATACATATACATATACATATACATACATACATACATACATATATATATAT
>LPNX010040875.1:0-28501 GCA_001517045.1 Pseudotsuga menziesii
TAAGACGAGGTCAAGAGCGCTCTCTGTCAGAGAGTTTTAATTAATTAACTTAATAAAATTCGCAACTCACATCCCTTTAATTAATTAACCCCCTTCCCCCTTTTTCAAAGTATGCTCTGACTGATCTTCGATCGAAATACCTAGAAATGGCATTGGATCTTTAAACCCCACGAGAGAAACTTAACTAAAAATTTTCCCCATAGCCAACGCACCGGCGTTGTTCGATAAATACCGAGGCATGTGGGCAAATTCCAAGTGTGGGCATCGGGCTACCTAATCTGGGCACTGGTAGTTAAGTTATTGAACACTTACCTTTGACCCCAGACAGGTCCATCATGTCTTCGAACGGAGCCATTGAAGGTATTACCGGTTAGGACATCCAGCCACCATAAGTGAAGATCACAAACAAAAAACTCTTAAAACTTACCAAGAGCACTTGCAAAACCTAACATTCACTGGCATCCTTTTGGGATTCACATGTTTACACTCAAAGCATCTCTGATAAGTTGACTCCATAGGCACTGGTCCCATCTTTTAGCATTGTTGATAATCTGGGCATTTGTCCATCGAATGTTTGATTATAAATCATATCTGTGAATGCTTTATCTATTTCATGAAGCTCTCAAATATTTGTCTATATTTCAATTCCGGTGATAGCAACATGGATTTCTTTGTCTTGTGTTAAATTCATCACATTAATCATCTTAAATCACAGTAACTCCTAAACAACACCCATCCGCATCTGAAACATCTAAAAATTAACTTAAACATTGAGCCATAGAAAACTCTTTGTTAGGGACCACCCCCCTTGGCTTCTTTATGAGTTAGCCTAAACAGAGGAGCTAGGATTAGGTGACAGTACCTAGCTCTGTGCTTGCCCCCAAGGTCACACCTCTCCCACTTTCTCAAGTGAGGAGACAACTTTCGGAAGATTTCTGCTGCTGGTGTGAAATCGGCTGACAACAGCTTGGTTATGGAACAATCAAATTTGGATTGCATTATCAGATAATGATGGACTGTTTTGATAATTGATGAATGTTCCAGGGGTGCACACTGCAGGAAGATCATGTGTGATGGCTTGCAGGAGCCAAACTTCATAAGAAGGTTTTCCCTTATCTTGGAATGGGTTTCGGGTGAAACTCCATTGGACATTTTGGAAATATCTCATCTCCACTACATGTTTGGTAAGCAACATGAGTGAGATGGTATAGATTATGTTGGTAAGACATGTGTGGATATGGAATGTGAAAGGAATTGGGATGTAAAACCGAGGGACTGTTAACTCAGAGAAGGGAGCCCCCATTCCTCCTTAACAAAGGAATATTGACTTGGCAAATGGATAAGTGTTCTGTGACCCTAGCTAGGAATATGCATGTTAGATTGTTAAAATTCCATATGCAGAACATGTTTTGATTTTATTTCCATTTAGACCAATTTCTTGAGTATGAATAGGGCCTACATGATACACACCAGACAAGGGTGCACACTTTTCCGATGTCGGATCATGGAAGGATTTTTCGGATCATGGATGCACTCTTAGTGTCTCAATAATTGATAGCGAAGGGTGTGTAATATGGTTACAATTTTAGAACAATAACGCTAATGAATATGCTTATAATGCTTGTGTTGTCAGGATCAAGAAATGTAGTTTGGTATTGTACACTAAATGGGCAATGGCTTGAACTCATCCTACCTTCTACAGAGAAGGAGACATTCCTGAGGGACTGTCAACTCAGATAAGGGAGTGGTCTCTTTGGTGATATGGAAAATGGTCTTTTATTGTTGATATAAGTGTAGGTGTTATTGTTGATGGCCTGATAAACCCAACGGTGTTGGCTTGGCTGATTATTGGTTGTTGGTACAAGTACAGTAAATTTATTGATGGTCTGATAAACCCAACTGAATGTTGGCTTGATTGTGCTTGATATATATACATAAAAGGATGTTGTGAAGCAGCCTACATGCTGACCTAACATCCAAGTCCATAGGTGATCCCAAGGCTTGCAAAGCGAAGTAGGATCCTATGGACCAACGAGGAAACACACAATACAAATAAGTGTTGGATTTTTTTTTTTTGCAATTCTTGCTTATGAATATGCATGCATATATGATTTGGTTATGATGTTTGAAGCTCTTGTTTAAGAGATATAAAAACTGATAGGAATAAGCTAAACATTTGAATTTATTCAATGTTTGAATATAGGTATCGCTGGAAGTGAGGACTATGAGAGCATCCCAAGGGTGCATGTGGACATGTGACTGTCCTAAAGAGATCAGAATGAGCAGTAATGAAAAGGTGCTAGTGAGACCGTGAAGTTCCTAGCAGCCGAGAAAAACCATGTGGGGAGGCTCCATGGTTGAGAGGTCTAAAATAGACCAGAGACACTAATTGTTATGACCAAGAGGGATTGGTCCAGCATTCACGGTGAAGTGAAAGAAGCGGAGAGCATGAAAAGCCACAAAGGTGGTGTGGGTTCCAGGATGGAACAAAACAAAGAGGAAAAAAAAATATTGCTGCTCTCTCTTGCCTTTTGATTATATATATATATATATATATATACACACATTTATGCATTGAGAAAAAAAAGGTTGTTGAATGCATGTATGACTGAAAATAGAATGTGTGTATTTGCTTAAAATAAATTGTGAATGCTGGGATGGTTAATTCCCTGCCCAAGAATGGACATGAATGAGCTCATGTGCCTGTTGGGAAGGCATGAAAAATATGAAAGCCTCCTTGATAAGACTTGGTCTGTCATGCTAATTGGGCAATTAAATGACTGATATTAATTCCTATATTATGCTTGGTCTAACAGAATTTCAATGATGCATTTCATAGGTGAGAAAGGTGAAATCTAGTGGTACATTGATCATGGACGCAGACCAAAAGTTGTTGGACTTGGATGCAAGTCTCCTTCAAATGATTGCCAAGACCCAAGAGAATCTTGGAGAGATGCTCAAGATACAAAAAAGGCAGAATGAAATGAACCACTAGATTTTGCAAGACTCTATTGGGTTGCAAAGGGAGGTGAAAAGCCTTCTGGGAGCAATTGACAAAGGAAAGGAAGGTGGATCAATGATGGGACATTCGTCCAAGTGATCTGTTAAGAAACGGTCTAGGAATGAAGACTCAAAGGAAATTGAGAAGGTAAAGATGAAGCAGCCAACGAAATGCTGGGAATGCGGAGGACATCATTTACACCGGGACTGTCCAACGAGGGAACATAAAGAGGGCAGCAGCCACAAAGTTCCTAGGCTTCGAGATAAGCCGAAAGATGAGACCCAGCAAGAGAAACTCATGGAAGCCGAGGGGCTTGGTCTTGAACGTTCAAAGTAAATAATTGAACATGGGACATATCTGCAAAGTTTTGAAATGTTGATGTGCAATTTGTATATGTATTCCTATGTATTGGAACACCGAGGACGATGTTATTCCAAGGGGGAGGGGATTGTAATACCCTGGTTTTGACCCCGTTTGCATTAAAGGGTACATGATGTATATTTTGTAATTAATCATGGTGAGGAGCTAAAGGCAAAAGCCCAACCATTGATTTGGCTGTGTATGTTTCGGCAATAGGGATCGTTACCGATGGTATATCATGCTATCCAGCACATTATAGTATGCACATCAATTTAATTAAACCTACATCTAGCTACGATGGTGCAACGTTAAATGAAAAGGGAATGATTCCTAAGATTAAGGGGGGGTTGTCTAACCCGTGGGGGGGCCACTAGGAGATTTCCATGTGTCGACCACCCTATTGTTCTATTGTTCTGTTGTTAGTTGGGGGCATCTATTTGCTGGTAGGGAAAACCACCACCATGCTCACGCCTGCACTCTCTCCACAACGTGCTTCTTGATGGCCTGCCCACTAACCAGATCGGGAGGATGTTCATTTCCCTCACATTGAGCAAAGCTAAAAGGGGGCCGCAATTCATTGATGGGGGTTCACCATTCCTTCACACACCGCCTTGTTAATCAGAGAAACATTCTTCCTTTTGTTCAAATAGAAAGTCTGTGTTTTGACCCCTCCATTATCGGACTGAAAAACGTTGTCGTGATTATTCACTATGGGGTGTTTTCCATGGTTTTTGGAGTGATATGTCTTCCTCCTATTCACACAGGGAGTTTGTATCTTCTACCATTTCCAGATTGTGCGACATTATATTTACTCCACCATTGTTGATTGTGAAGGGTGCATTGGCTTCATCATTGGGAAGGGACCATTGTCCAACGTTGCTGGTGTGTTTGGATTGTGGAGCGGTCTATTGTTTCATCGTGACCTGTGTTGTGGGTTCCTTCTAGGTGTTTCTTCCACATTTTGTTTTGGGCTGTGTCTTTTTCCCCTCACGCACAGATTAAGGATCAGTTTCTTCCCCATCTACAGATTATGTATTATTCCGTTGTTTCTTTAGGGGATTGTACTGTTGATCTATCGTTGGATGGGTTGCTGCGTGTGCAAACATCCTTTTGGGGTTCTTCTGTCCGTCTATGTTTTCCCCTGTCCATGCTGGGAGTTTGGATTCTTTCCCAATTGTGGACTGTGTAATGTTTCCATCGTTTCATTGTGATATTGGGGTTGTTGTCTTCCCCTGGTTTCGGGTTGCTGTGTGTGCAAGTGCCTTTTTGGGTTGCTACTGAGTTGTTTTGGCCACGCTAGGGCCAAGAACAACTCTGAGTTGTCTTGTGGACTTGAGCTATGTTCACCCTTTTGTTTGGGGTTGTCACCCTATTGTCTTCATATTCTTCACAGAGCTGTGAACTGTTGGTTTATTTGCGGTATGCAGTGGTTGGTCTTTGGACTGTTGAGAGTAGGATTATAGGCTGGGTATGCTTGAGAAAACTGGTCTTTTGAGCCACTCAGATAGAGTTGGACTGCTGGCTTTCTTTACCCACAAACCTTGAAGAGTATTGGAAAGGGAAGTCAAGGCCTAAGGGACTCCGAAGTAGATAAAGGACTGATTCTCGATGTTGGGTGTGTGGATGCCTTAGAAGTCAGGTTAGCTCTTGTGTAGGCATCCTCAGCTCTCCATTAAGGCCACCAGATTTGTTAGGGTTAGCCTTGACTTGAGATTGAGTCAAAGGTGGTTAGGTCTAGCACATGGTTTGGGTACATGGTTTGTTGTAGCCCATGGTATTGTCCCATGGTATTGCATGTGATTGTTAGGGTTAACCTTGACTTGAGATCGAGTCAAAGATGGTTAGGTCTAGCACATGGTTTGGGCACATGGTTTGTTGTAGCCCATGGTATTGTCCCATGGTATTGCATGTGATTAAGCCTTTATAAGGCTTGAGGAGGCTCCATTGTAAATTGTACTGGATATGTGTACTGTATTGTACCAGATGTGGGCATTGTATTGTACTGGAAGAGAGACTGTGAGAGTGTGAAGAGGAAGTGCAGCGGTTTTGATGCAGGGTGTATCTCTTCATCTTTCTGGATTGCAATAAAAGGATTGGAAAATTTCTTTGTGGACGTAGCCCATCATTTGGGTGAACCACGTTATATCTGTGTCTCTCTGTATTGTTTTAATTTGTTTTGCATCTTGTTTATTGATTTAACTGTATATCTGTTATTGCTCTGCGGTCCTGTTTTCTAACAATTGGTATCAGAGCCAAAAGGTCTTTTTGGTTGGTAAACTTGCAGGAAAGAAGGGTTCCTTGTTCGAGTGGGAGCAATGGTGGAAGAAGGAGGGTCGATAAATTTAACGGCCAAAACTATCAGTTATGGAAGATGCAAATGGAGGACTATCTGTACTAGAAAGATCTGTACCTGCCGTTGGGCAGAAAAGCAAAACAACCAGTGGCTATGAAGGACGAAGAATGGGAGGTTCTTGACAGAAAGGCACTAGGAACAATACGGTTGTGCCTAGCTTTTTCGGTGGCCTTCATTATTTCGAAAGAAAAAACAACAGAGGGTGTGATGAGCGCATTGAGTAAGCTCTAAGAAAAACCCTCGGCTTCTAACAAGGTATTTTTAATGAAGCGTTTATTTAATATGAAGATGTCAGAAAGTGGATCTGTTGCTGACCATTTAAATGAGTTTAATACACTTACCAGTCAATTAAGTTCTGTAAAGGTGAACTTTGATGATGAGGTTAGGGATCTTCTAATCTTGTGCTCATTGCCAGAAAGCTGGAATAGCTTGGTCATGGCTGTAAGTAACTCTATCCCTAGTTCAAGCACTCTTAAGTTTGATGATGTTGTTGGTGTTATTCTTAGCGAGGAAATGCGAAGGAAAAGCAAGGTGAGACATCAATCAATGCGTTGACCATGGAGAGCAGAGGGAGAAAAAAAGAGAGAAGAAGGAGCCCAGGAAATCGTGGCAAGTCTAAAAAGGGAAGATCCAAGTCTAGATTCAAAAAAATAGAATGCTAGAACTGTGGTAAGAAAGGACATCTAAAGAAAGACTGCAGAGCACCAAAGAAGAAAGGTGAGAGGCAGCAAGAGACTACTTAGGAAGCTAATGTAGCAGGTGATGTGTTACAAGATGCTTTGATTCTTGCATTAGATAATACTAGTGATTACTGGGTAGTAGATTCAGGGGCTTCATGTCATGCTACACCCCATAGGAAATTATTTTATGATTATGTTCAAGGTGATTTTGGGCATGGGTTATTGGGGGATGATGAACCATGTAAAATTGTTGGAAAGGGTAAGGTACGGATTAAACTAAATAATGGAAATGACTGGTTGCTAAAGGATGTAAGGCACATTCCTACTATGAAAAGAAATCTGATCTCAACAGGGCAGTTGGGAGATGGCAGTTGTTTGTCTACGTTTGGAGAAACGTGGTGGAAGGTCACTAAAGGATCAATGGTGATTGCAAAAGGAGATATGATAGGTACATTATATTTATGTCCTCATAACACTGATTATTATATTTATGTAGCTTCCATAGAAACAGGTGCAGCGTTGTGGCATCATAGGCTTGGCCACATGAGTGAGAAGGGGATGCAGATTCTCCACTCAAGGAAACTGCTTCTAGATTTGAAGCAGGTAAGTTTGGAATTTTGTGAGAACTGTGTTTATGGAAAACAAAAGAGAGTCAGATTTCTTAGGGTTGGGAAACAAAAGAAGAGTGAAAAGTTAGAGCTTTTCCATACAGATGTATGGGGACCAGCTCAAGTACAATCTCTTGGTGGCTCTCATTATTATGTTACTTTTATTGATGATGCAACTAGAAAAACTTGGGTTTATTGCATTAGACAGAAATCTGATGTGTTTGATACTTTTAAGAAGTGGAAAGCTTTGGCTGAGAATGAGACAGGAAAAAGGTTGAAATGTCTCAGATCTGATAATGGAGGCGAGTACTGCAGCAAGGAGTTTGACAGTTACTGTTCACACAATGGGATTCACAGAGAGAAACTGAGTTCTTGCTCGGTTTCTGTCAGCCTTAAAGCATGAAGGTGAAAAGAAGAAATTTGCCAAGTCCAAGGTCCAGTAAGTGCAGCAGCGGTAGAGTTGCTGTGATTAGTCACCATGAAGGCACATGAAAAAAATGTAATGGAGTGGTTTGCATGTAAATGGGCATATGGCTGTAAGACCTGGTAAGGCATGCATACCCTTGGTAACTCACTGGTAAAGTCGGGAGATAGACCTAGGTGATAGGGGGGTGTATGTAAGATTCCTCGGTAAATACTTGAGGGGAGTTGGTGATTACTCCAAGTCAAGTTTAAAGGGGGGATTGTTAGGGTTAACCTTGACTTGAGATTGAGTCAAAGGTGGTTAGGTCTAGCACATGGTTTGTTGTAGCCCATGGTATTGTCCCATGGTATTGCATGTGATTGTTAGGGTTAACCTTGACTTGAGATCAAGTCAAAGATGGTTAGGCCTAGCACATGGTTTGTTGTAGCCCATGGTATTGTCCCATGGTATTGCATGTGATTAAGCCTTTATAAGGCTTGAGGAGGCTCCATTCTAAATTGTACTGGATATGTGTAATGTATTGTACCGGATGTGGGCATTGTATTGTACTGGAAGAGAGACTATGCGAGCGTGAAGAGGAAGTGCAGTGGTTTTGCTGCAGGGTGTATCCCTTCATCTTTCTGGATTGCAATAAAAGGACTGGCAAATTTATTTGTGGACGTAGCCCATCGTTTGGGTGAACCACGTTATATCTGTGTCTCTCTATACTGTTTTAATTTGTTTTACATCTTGTTTATTGATTTAAATGTATATCTGTTATTGCTCTGCGGTCTTGTTTTCTAACAAGATTAGCATTTAGCCTTTCCTAGCTCCTTGATAGCCTGATAAACCCTACTATGTGGGCTTGGCTGATTTGTGTACCTTGGCTATGTGTAATCCTTCTTTGACCCTTATTCCTTGAGGAATCATGCCCAGCTCAGGGGTGGCAGTGTTCCTGAGAGATTGATAAGTGCAATGGCATATGGTTGGGTGGAACGTTGCAGCAACGTAGTTGGTTGCGGGATGAATTCTATTTAAGATAAGTATTCTTGACTATTTTGTATCTGCATTTATATTTATTGATTAATGAATATAATGAACATGTGGTATGCTTGAATGAATGTATGTTGCTTCCACTATGTATATGAAGGATTATGCATCTTAGTATGTTTTATGTTTAATCTTTTTATTTCAGCATTATATGCCTGTTAAACTTCATGGGGCTATTTTCCCGTATGCTTGGTGCTAGTAGTGTCTTCTTCGCTGGTCAGAGGGTCAGGGACGTTACACATGGCTACTAGAATATAGTGTAGATCCATGTGATAGAGGACTCAAAATTGGACATAGCTACTAGACATACAACGTAGATCTATGTCATACAAACGCAAATCTGAGCATATCCACGACCATACAAATGTGGATCCATGCTAGATATACAAAACTCCATCGCAACCTGGGGAAAGAAATGAGCTCTAAACAAATACCCAGGGTCTTCATCTCGTCTTCCACAAAGTACAATTCTATCCATGTGATTACAATGATCTGAAGTTGAACATGGTAGAAACCACTTGATTACCGACCAATGATGTGAACCGTTAACAAGTGCGAGGGATATCACCATTGATGTCAATGATTCCCAAGGCACCCTAGTATAATCTACTGAGTGTGAATAGATGTCTTGATGTTGAACACCCAGTCGATTCCATCGATCAAAGGTCAATGATGTGAATCTATGTCGAGAGTGAGAGAATTTGTCATTAAGTCATACAGATCTCAAGGTACTAAGTTTTGTTTCTAAGACTATTTCTAGGATTATGAGTTGATGTTGACAGAAATATTCTGGCTAAAGGAGGGCCATGATGAGTCCCACATCGACGACATGAAACTCAGAACATAGTTCTAGAAGGACGTGAATGTAGTAACCATAAGACTGACTCAAAAGTACTAACACAGAGACTATTTTGACTGTAGAGGTAAAACTTCTTCAACTTCCCTTTGAACATCAGGTGGCACGACAAAATAATTGGCAACATGAATAAACCAAACAAACACACAGTGTGACGATGGACAATACATTCTTTTGAAAGACTCAAAGGAGTGGAATGACTCATGAAAGTGGATCATCATGGAGATCAGTTGAATAACCAATTGACTGAAATGATATGTAGACAAGTGCCATGTTCAAAGGTAGTGACAAACTACTGCATTTGTTTACAAAAATGATTCCTTCCCATTTTCCCCATCATGATTGATGAGTGCCTCTTTTCAGTTTTACGAGTTTAAAGAGGGTAACAAACACTTTTTATAGCTCTTCTGAAGACAAGTCCAAACTCATATGTTTTACGAACCTGAGAGAGGAGGGGTTCGTTTCCAAAACAAGGGGCCTCTCAATGTTTAATTTAATGAGTCCAATGAAAGAAAACTTTGTGTAGTTCATGTTTAGAGAGTCTGAACAAACTAAAGAAAACTCCAAAGGGTCATTTTTCGTATGATTTAGTCCCTAAGGCCCGAAAAAGTATAAAATAACACCTTAGAGAACTCTTCTAGTCATTATTGGCTAGAGTGTTCCTTTTTCATAAATAGTCTATCCGAACCAAAAAAGAGATAACCTACCATCGGAGAGACGACTCTTCAAATACTTTTACAAGTATGAAGAAGAAAAGTACTCAACTATCTTTTCACATGTTAAGAGTCCGAAAAGAGCTTAAATAAGACTCTATTAGAATTTTTCATGTTTGAATCTAGAGCACGAAAAAGTAATAAACTAAGCTCAAACCAAATTTCATGTTTTAACCAGAGCATGAAAAAGTAATAAACTAAGCTCAAACCAAATTTCATGTTTTAACCAGAGCATGAAAAATGAAAAGTAAGCTCAACACCATCTTACTTTTTTAACAAGCTCGAAGATCAGTTGAAATAATGCTCGAAGATTGGTTTCATTTTTTCGGAAGCTTGAAACCAATGGGTAAACTATGCTTGGAAAATCCCATTAACATGATATATAGAGGTTGGAATCTTGCCCCTAGCATGATTGCTAGAAAATATTACCCCTAGCATGGTTGCTAGCGTATTGACATGCCCCCAGGCTTCGTTTCATTTAATGATTCTTCTTCCATACCCAACCTAAAAACCTGGTTACTAATGTGAAAATGTTCACCAGGGAGGTAGGAAGAATGAGAATCAGGAAGGTGGAAAGAAGGTTCAAGTTCTAACACTAAAGGGAAGACTCGAATCAAGGGAAGGGGATCTGTTTCATTTTTACACAAGCTTGAAACAGAAGGTAACTATCTTGGAACGTGGTTTCATTTTTATGCAAGCTTGAAACTAAAAGGTAAACTATCATTAAGGAAACCTACTTCATTTTTTAACGAGCTTGAAATAGAAAATGCACTATGCTCAGGAATGGTTTAATTTTTATGCAAGCTTGAAACCAAAAGGTAAACTATGCTTAAGTAGTGGTTTTATTTTTTAATGAGATTGAAACCAAAGGTAAACTATGATCTCTAACCTGTTTCATTTTCTAACGAGCTTCACATAGAATAAGAACTATGCTTGCCAACCTGCTCCTACCCAACATGATATCCAGAGGTTTGTAGGTTGCCCCCATTACCTAAAATCTATCGGCTTAGCTCCATTAAGATGTCCATAGACTAGAGCCATGCCCCCCATTTTACCTATGATGGGAAGAAGCTAACTAGAAGAAGGGGAAGGAACCACAAGAACATGCGGCACATTCAGGGCAGTCTGATTACTAGGAGTGATGCGATAGTTAGGTGTAACAAAAGAAACATGATCAATGGTCACAATCTTCCCATCATGGGGAAAATGTATAAATCTAAAGAGTGTGGACAAAAAATACTTCATGGCATAAACATAATCACGTCCAATGAGCAGATTGAAATCTAAAGGACCTTGGACCACCATAACATCAATGCAAACAATTTTCCCTCCTAATGTAATAGGAAAATAAGGAAGGGTCCCTAAAGGTGTAGTAGGTATTCTATTAAAATACAGTATCTGATCGGTGGCAGGCACAACCTGAGG
Organism: Pseudotsuga menziesii; assembly: GCA_001517045.1. Classification (NCBI taxonomy): domain Eukaryota; kingdom Viridiplantae; phylum Streptophyta; class Pinopsida; order Pinales; family Pinaceae; genus Pseudotsuga; species Pseudotsuga menziesii. The sequence goes on from LPNX010040875.1 coordinate 11,450, forward strand.
AGAACCTAAATCTTGCCAAGCAGTTGAGGATAGAATACTAATAGAAGCCCCTTTGTCAACAATAGCACGAAGTATCCGTGCAGCAGTAACATTCACAACTATTTGGAAAGGAACACTCAAATGAAGACGAGACTCTGTTAGGTTACTCCAGTCAAAGGAAATAACCTCACTACATAGAGAGGGTTCTGTCGAAACAGAAAAAATTTCCTCTTGTCGAGAACAATTAGAACGAAGCATAAAAACTTTAGCTTCTTTTAACTGGTCCTAAAAACTTCAGCTATCACACCTGGACAGACACCTAATTGTTTTTGTTAGGAGTCTTGGAGAAATGACTCACAATGAACTATTCCAAGACCCTAAAATCTAATATTGTTGATGCACCCTAGAAAATAAAAGAGTGTAATTCATTTTAATTATGTGTTATTTTAATTGGCTGTGATTACTCAAAGGGAAATGGTCGTGCAACTAGTGATATGAAGACTCAGCAGTGAAATAAAAGTGCACACCATAACAAACAATTCTAAGTGCAATATTTTTCAAATGAAAAATAGGGTATGCCACTACATGAGATGCATAAATATATATTCCTTTCCGAATGCCAATGCAATCCTTCCTATATGAAAGCCTAAATAAAACTGTCATCCAAGCAATTCAATGGAAGTACCTCCTCAAATCCATATCTAAGATGCAACTAAGAGTTCAACTATTTTGTATTTTTCAATATAAAAGAATGAAAAATGCAATAAAAGTCATCTAAAACTCTCAGCCTCTGTAGCAAGTATAAAATACAAGCCCAGCAAGACACCGAGACAAAAAGAGTAATGCACTAATGGAAAAACAAAAAATATAAATGACTAGAAATACTTTCAAAGAAAAATCAAAGAAAAAGCAGTCTCTGGTCACAAAAGAAGCAGTCAACAGACACCATAAGAACCCAAGAAGACCCAACCACACTCACAACCCACCCATCAACTTCCCACAACATCAAAATGAACGAAAAGGGAGGATGTACGCAATTGTTTAAAGAATAGTTGCGTATGTACGCGACTTTTGGCCAAAAAGCTGAATGTATATGCATATTTTGGCCAAAAACTTGCATGTATACATGAATTTTGGCCAAAAAACTGTGTATGTACGTGAATTTTGGCCAAAAACCTGTGTATACAGAGAAGGCAGTGGTAAAAACCAGGCCAAGGGTCAAGCCAATAAAGGGGAGTGTTAATGGATGAACATACTATAAAATGTGACATAGGAACAGGCAGAAACAAAGAGCAAGTCAATAACATCAAGCACATTGTGCCCCCAACTCCAAAGAAAAACAAGGAACGTCCCCAATGAAGTCGCCAATTCTGTTATGGAGAAAACCTCCTATGGCTTGGGATGTACCACAATAGACAGAGAAACCACAGAAAGCAATCCCTTCCCAATATGCAAGAGAAATAAAACATCTAACACTAAAGGATCTCAAAAGATACCTTATTCCGGACTGTTGATGTAGATCCTCGTTGAGCTTTTTCCAATCCTGCTTGTGTTAGAAATTTGCTCTCTCAACAACAACAAACAAGACACGCATGCTATATAATGGTGTTAGAGCTACTCTAGCATATATAATCAATAATGTATAAGAAATTAAAAGCATCCATGGATTCAATATTCATTTAAATGCACATCATTGGACCAGAAAAGATATTTCTATTAATATAAATCAGAGATTACATGAGTGACAACCTCTGTCGGCATGTCTGTGAACCGAAGAAACTGAGTCCTGCACCTGGGCCTCCACCACCTCAATCATCCATCTCTCGATATAAATCTCACAAACAAAGGAAAGCTTGGGAAGAACACAAAGTGCTCCAAGGGACAAAGGGATGTAGACTCAAGTATAAGCAAGCTACAGAAACAATGGACTATAGTTTTCTTGCTCTTTAATTCCTCCTCTTCAATGTATCCAAAGGGTTCCTTATATATTGCTTCACTGGGGTAATGGAAGGTCAAATCCAAGCGATCTCAAGGCATATGGAAGGCCATGAGACAAGTGAATTGGATCCACATCAAGAAAAACTCCAAAAATATTTGGCCTTTTGCACATATCCTGATGTACGCGGGTTTAAGGGATATATTCGCATGTATACGCAAGAAAGGGTTTAAAAGTCACGCACAAAAAATAATGAGTGTTTTTACGGATGATCTTGGAAACATCAAAGGTACAAAAATGGTCCATGGGGTCCAAAGAGTCTGTAGAGGGATAGGGAAGGCCATAAATGTGTGATCTACCATGTGTGGTAAAATCAGCTATAACAGACCCCCTATGGGTCTATACTAGCTTATAGTTGAGAGTTTATTTGTTGTTAATGGTTTTGATCCTTTGTTAAATTGATAATACCTACCGTAATTTGTTTATACTATGGCTTCCATTTGTACAATGGTCTTACTTCCATGTAAAATATATTTCAAATCTTTTATTGTTAATGAAGAAATGAAAATCTGTAAACGTGAAATCCAATCGGTAAAGTTAATTTTTTTCCCATTAAAATTTAAGCCTCGGATTTAGATACCCATAATAAGAGGTTGTGCAATCATAAGCTATATTATTGTAACAGATATATAATATTTAGTTATAATGGTTTTCCTACTCAACTTCAGTCGTGTAACTATTATCTAGTTGATTTAATAATTGGATTATTATGATTTTTATTGTATTTATAATTATTTCTTTGATCATGGAAAATCTCGATCCGTGTTTGAAGGAATTAGGGTTTTGAGATGAGATATATTCCAATTTTATTGTTTATATGACTTATAGCTTAGAGGTTTAAAATCCGCTCATCTCTACGCTGTCCATATAAGTAATAGTTCTATAGTCTTTTCCATTTACAGGTTATGCAATTGAAACTCTTGTTGTATTATCTAATTGGTTTGGTTAAGCATTATCCATATAATTTTTGTTATGTTAACTAGTGAAAGTTGTTATATAATTTAACTAAAATTTACTTGAAACCGTATGCTTCTAGTTCTGGAATAATCATTCTAAAATGATAGGGTTTAAAACAGACAAAGACCGAGTCTATCTATGTAGGAAACCTTTGACTTCTAAGAAAATGGTTAGTTGAAAAAGAGATACATTTGAAATGTTGAAATGGTACATCTCCAATATGAATTAAAACATTTATCCAGATCTATGGTAACTCTTTGTTTAGAAATCCTAATCACGGTAAAAACACCACCCTTACTACACAAATATCTTATTTAGATATGGATTCCCAAACAAAGGTTTGTTATAAAATAATTAAGGTAAATAATCTAGGAATACTACTTAAGATCAGTTCAATTCCTATGATAGCATGCAATAGAGAAGATAATAAGACCATCCATTCGTGTAGAAAAAATAAATATGATTTGTAAGTAATTTTAAACAAGTCTAACATATATAAGAAGTATAATAGGGAACCTGACATCCATGTCGGGAAAACATAATTGAAATAGTTATTCCTCCCAACCAACTCCTATAGAAGACAAGTCTCACTTGGTCCAGAACCCCCGATCTTGTTCGCTAAACCACGAGGGAAAAATGCACTCAATGCGCCATCTCTTGCATTAACAGATCAGTTTCCCATCGAATCCTAGCCTCATGCTTGCTAAATGGACATACTATTATATAGTATTTTTCCTAGGACTTGGTCATTTATGAGACTCCTGCTCTTTAGCACTCCATAAGGAGTTGTGACCTGATTTTAGGGAGGATGCCTTCTTCATCTTGATTTCTCACTCGGTAGCTTTAGCCACATGTCTTTTTCCCTTTTAGGTTAGCAAACAGTCTTTCAACAACTATTTTAGTCCTGATTCCCTTCAGTATTTTTAATTATTAAATAAGAATAATTCATTACATATATTGTTTACTTACTTGTCGAACATATTCAAAAATAATAATAACAATACATTTTAATTCGATATATTACATACACCTCCCCTTAGAGGATAACACTGTCCTCTGTGTTATTATTTTTATGTCTTTATTCTTCCATTATTTTATCTTGAAATAGGATTGGATATGCCTCCCGCATATTACTTTCTAATTCCCAAGTGGAATCTTCTATACTAAGGTTCTTCACATTGCACATTGACTTCTTTGATGGTACGGTTCCAAAGTTAAAGTTCTCTCCTGTCGAGAATACGCTCTGGTATCACTTGAAACTATCCTTCGGGTTCCACCTATATATTATTCCAGTCAATTACATGAGTATCATCATGAAGATACTTCTTGAAAATGGAAACATGAAAAACATTATGTACTTTAATTGTAAGTGGTAAGGCTAACTGGTATGCTACCGACCCTACTTTTGCCAAAATTCCAAATGGAACACAATGCCTGGGTGCCAATTTTGAATATACGCAGGCAGTCTTACGAATATTTTATTGGGTTTTACCTTTATATATACATGCTCTCCTACCTAGTTCTCTCGAGGAGTTCTTTTCAAGTTAGCATAACTCTTTTCCTTTCTTGGGAAGATTTCAAATTTTGTTGTACATGTTTCACTGTTAGTTCCATATCTTTTAACAATTTAGTCCTCACGTTAACCTATAGACTGGATTTCTCCAAGAAATTGGAGTGTTACATTTGCATCCATACAAAATTTCAAAGGGGCTCATTCCAATTGATAGTTGAAAATGATTATTGTAAGAAAATTCTACTAAGTGCAAGTTATCTTCCCACTTACCCGTTTTTCCATTACATACATTCTAATCATGCCTTCTAGAATTTGGTTTACTCTTTCTATTTGTCCATCCATTTGCAGATGATACACAGCGCTGAAATTTAATTGTTTGCCTAGTCCTTTAAACAAGGCCTTCCAAAACTTCCTTGTAAACTTTACATCTCTATTTGAGATTGTTACCTTAGGTACATTGTGTATCCTGAAAATTTCTTTCATAAATGTATCAAGAATGTTAATAGCCTTATAAGTGGATATTTTTGAAATAAAATGAGCTGCTTTACTTAATTTGTCTACTACGACCATGATTGAGTGTTGTTGTTTAAAAGTTTTAGGTAGACCTATTATGAAATCCATGCTGATTACTACCCATTTCCATTCTGGAATGGGTAGTGGTTGCAGTAACCCTGCTGGATGTTGGTGTTCTTCTTTTACCTGTTCGAATTCGATGTAGCATGCTAAATATTTTTCTACATATTTTTTCAAGATAGGACAAAAGAAGTACTTTCTTATCATAGTGATCATTTTCTATTACCCAGGGAGGCCAAAATATGGTCATTTATGTAACTCATCCATAGCATTTAATTTAATATCTACAGAATTTGGTATGTAGAACATTTTTTTATGTAGCAGTAACCATCTTCGATTCAGACTAAAACCTGTTTTTATTTGGTTTCTTTCATCTTCAGCAGTTGTTTTTTTTAGTTTTTTGTATTCTTTACCAAATTTTTCTACATTTAAAATTTGATTTTGTAAATATGATTCATAGCTACTGCTATGCGAATTGTAAGTTTGTGTGATGACTTAAAGCATCCACAACCTTATTCTCTTTCACTTTTATATTTATATTTCAAGGTCACATTCACTTCAAAAGGACAACCACCTAGCTTGTATATCATTAAGGCTTTGTTGATTAAACAAGTATTTTAAACTTATGTTATCTAACATCAACAAAAAATTTCATCTGATGAGGTAGTGTCACAACATCTTTAGGGCATGTATAATTGCAGCAAGTTATAATTCATGTGTATCATATTTCTTCTCGTGTTCTTTTTACTTTCTAGAGTCATAGGTCATGACGTAGTTTTATTGAATTAGCACCCCATCTAATCATTTCGTACATGTGTCGGTACATATGATGAAATCCTTAAAAGGATCAACACATTTTAAGATAGGGGCGGTGGTTAATAGGTGTTTTAGTTTATTAAAACTGTCAGTACACGTTTTATTCCAATAGAATTGCTTACCTTTCTTCTGTAGTGAAGTCATGGGGTAGGCTATCTTAGAAAATCCTTCAATAAACTTTTGTTAATAGCTAGTAATTCCCATGAACGATCTTATTTCAGCTACATTTTTAGGAACTGGCCATTCAATGATAGCCTTAATATTTTCAGGGTTGACTGATATTACATCTTTAGACACTATCAGTCCTAGATATTGAATTATGTCTTTAAAGAAATCACACTTTCTAAACTTAACAAACAATTGTTGTTCTCTTAATACTTGTAAAATTATATTAAGGTGTTCTTCATGTTCCTATTTAATATTTGAGTAAATCAACATGTCGTCGATGAATATATGACTATGAATTTCTCTAAGTTGTTACTCGGAATACTATTCATTAAGCACATAAAAGTTGTAGGTGTGTTTTTTAAACAAAAAGGTATTACGACGAACTCGTAATGACCATATCAGGTTCTAAAAGTAGTTTTAAAAAATTCTTCATCCTTGATTCGTACCTTATGGTATTTGAACCTTAAATATATTTTGGAGAATATTTTTTCCCCTTGAAAATGATCGAATAGATCATCTATTTGGGGTAAAGGATATCGGTGTTAATAGTCATTTTGTTTAATTGCCGATAATTTATCCATAATCTTAAATTTCCATCTTTCTTATTTACGAATAAGATCGGTGCTCCCCAAGGGGAAACACTAGGTCGAATGTACTTTTTATCAATGAGTTCTTGAAATGTTGATTTAAGTTCTGTAATTTCTATTATATTCATTTGATGAGGAGCTTTCGATGTTGGTACCGCATCAGTTCGATTTTAAAGTATATATCCCTTTTCGGAGGTAGTCTATGGACTTGTTATGGAAATATGTCTTTAAAATATTTTAACATCGGTATATCCTCTATTTTAAGTTTGTTATAATTATCCCCATCATCCATTACGTATACTACAAAAACTTTACATCCCTTACATATAGATATTTTCATTTGCAAGGAAGAGATTTCCCTGATGGTAACCTTTCTCGGATCTCCTTTTAATTTAATTGTATTGTCATTATCATCTATGCATGTAAAAGTTTTATCGTAATGTTTTAACATAACCTTGTGTATTTCTAACCAGTCCATTCCAATAAAAAAATCATAAGATCATAATGGTAAGATATTTAGATCAGCATGTGTATTCAAATCACTCATCATAATTTCACAGTTTTTCGCATAACTAGAGACCTTGTGTTTGGTACCTGTGGATAGCTATACTAGCCAAGATTTTTCAAATTTTTTTTGTGATAATTTACACAATTCAACAATCCTAGGTGATACATAACTCAAACTTGCACATGGATCAATTAGTATAGAAATGGGTTGATGTTTTATAATACCTTCGATTTCGACCATTGAAGTTTGATGGTTTGCTTGTTGATTCTACAACGCTGATTCTATTCATTCTTCTTGCCATATTCCCAACTGTAACAGCTTCTTGAATTGAGTGAATATTAGCAAAAAAATATTTCTTATGGGATAGTCTTTAAAATAATGTGGCTCACCACATTACCAACATTTTAATGGTTCCCTCTGTGCAGTTTTTTTATTAAAGGTATTTGGTGGTTCTCTTTGTTTTGTTGTTGGGTTTTGTAGTTTAAAACCTTTATAAATATTCCCTTGATAGCCTTTGTAATTATTCCCAGTATTTTTGTAAAACATAGTATTCTTGTTTCTTTGATCAAAGTTGTCATGTCTTTTAGTCTTCAAGTTAGGTTCGTTTTCTCTTTTATTGGTATTCTAATCATAACAAAAGTTTTGTTTTCTCATTGCCTCTTTCAGCATTTTTGGATTGTCGTACTAAATCCTCTCTTTAAACATAAGAGTAAAGCAGCCGACAAAGCATCGTATTTTTGTTTTTTCATCTATTATATAATGCACATAATGAAGTAAGCCAAGGAATTTACTATAGATTTCTTTCATGGTCATAGCACCTAACCTTAATTTGTAAAATTCCTTAGCTTTTTCTTCATAGTACTATTTTGAAATATACTTTCATTTTAAGTGATTCTTGAAGATTTTTCATGTTACGTAACATTATTTTATACCTTTTACTTTTTTCATATCTTGCCACCATATATTTTCTATTCCGTTTAAGGTATAGATGGCCATTTTTTCCTTTAATTCATCGGAATAGTTATATATATGGAAATATTTCTTCATTCCAGATAACCAAGCTTCTGCTTCTTCTCCTTTCTCGATCTCTCCATTAAGCATAGAAGGTTTGATTTTTTTGAATTCTCCAGAAAATGCTTTTTAAGGTTTGTATTTATTTTTCTTTTGATTACTGCCACTACTTTCACTAGAATCTTGATGTTTTTTGTATTGTGCTGGGCTAATTCCACACTGGAAGATTCAACCTCATGTTTGGAAAATTCCATCTTCCTTCCCTTACATTTGTAAGGTGTAGTTTTTTCTATGTTAAGCTTGGGTTCTTTATTTTTCTCTCTTTAATTACTTGAAGTTTAGATAGCAGAATGTTATGTAATTCCTCTTGTGCTTTCATAATACGTTTTTTATTTTCTTTAATGGTTTGTTGTTATTGAGATGGATTGTCATTTCTACTTTAATTTAGATCAACCCATATTTATCCATCCCTTAGGTTTCCCTATTCATTATTCACTAGATCCATAGGATGGGATTATTCTTCCACAAACATCCCTACATCTTCCATAATTTCCAGCAAAAAAGTTGTTATTCTCTTCATGTTCACAAGAGAATCAAACCATAATAGGATAAAATTAGTTTTCTGGTTTTTTTACTAGTTTTAGTGTTGGGATTGTTCAGGACAAGTGTTGTAACCATGCTCTAACACCATTTAGTCACAAACCTATAATTTCTAGAAAAAAAATCAACACACACACACACACACACACACACACACACATATTCTCTTTTACCGAGTGAATAATGTAGCATATAAATTGATTGCAACATGAATACAATGCCATTTATTTGTGTAATATTTGATGTTTGAAATATTATTGGTTTGGATAGGTTGTAGTATATGTGGTGTTTACATATGGTTATTGATGACCTTAGTGCCACATGTGTAGGTGATGTTATTAATTATTTTTATATTTATCTTACTATATGGTTGGCTAAGGTTTGTTTAGCCTAAGGTCGGTCTCTGACCTATATGTCACACCTTAACCTTATGATGCTAGGAACCTATTTTTGTGAAGATGTAAATTTTGGGAGACTATGGTGTTAAATACCATAGTCTTGATCCCATTACTTTGGCATGAATTAATGATATGTTTGATCCAAGTTATACGCCATCGTCCTTGATTAAGGTATACAATTAAGGTTTTAAGCGCTTGATTTAAATGTTAAAGTTGGGAACTATGGTTCTCATTCCATAGTCGAGGATTGATCCTCGGGATTACATCCTTTGAGATGTTATAATATATGGTTTAAACCACATGGTTTAAAGGAGAGAAAAGGGTTATGATTTGATGTTACTATGGTTTGGCCTTTGTATTAAAGATTTGTCTTAGTTGCAAGTTGACAGCACAACCAAGCAGTTAATGGCACGCATGAGATTAAATATCGGCCCTCCATATGTCTTACAAGCCAACAAGGGTTTTTGCAAGGGTTTAATGTGGTTTTGGCCAATACAAATGTGTCATTTCTTTGTTGTTTGGTATGCAAATATTGGGGAAGAAGGCCTTGCCTTCCATGGTGGTGTCGTGTAGTTTCTTCTGTTAAAACTCTTACCCATCCATTAATGGTGTTTATTTTTTCTCTTGTGAGGTGGGTTGGAGGTTTTAATTCACGTTGATGGCCACCAAAAAGTATCTAAATTTCTTGTTTACCGCAAATTGAAGCCAGACCAATGTTCAGTGACATTTCACTGCCTTCAACTCGGTAAGCTCTATGAACTCAGTTTTATTTGTAATAGTTTTATAATATTTTTTAAAACTCTCAAGTAGCAGTGAATTATTTGGTTTTTTGTTTTATTTTGTAGGCAAAGGAGGGATAAGGCATCCAGGAGGAGTTGATCCTTCACCCTCTTTGCATTCAGATGAGGTAAGTGTTGTTAACTTCGTCATCATCTTTTACAAAAAAAATTAAATGTTAAGGTTCTGACTACATTGTGGATGTGCAGGTTAGGGTGAATTCTGTGAGGGAGGTGACTATTAAAGTATTGTAACTTCAAAAGATATTCCATATGTATTGATTGTATTCCTCCTTCGAGACATGAGTTTGGTCTTTTTAGTGTCATTAAAAGAATCAATGTAAACCTTCGGATCTAATTCGGGTCAATAGTACCCAAGTGTCACTATAATAAATGTTATTTGTGGTGTCTAGTTGGACAAGTTGACCCAGTCAGTTAGAGAAGTTGGCCCTGTTAGGTTATAGTTCAAGTCAACTAAAGAATAAAAATAGGGAGGCTCTCCCCTTCATTTGTAGTCACTCACTCAAGTTGTTTTGTAAGAGAGAGAAGAAGTAGTGCGCCAGAAAGAAGTTAGAAGTTGTTTTCTGGGTTTTACACTACTCTAGTTAGGATATATACCACTAGTACAAAATGATGAATTAGCTACTACGTGACTGGAAATTCTAGTCACCACAGGTTTTTCAAGTGATTTACTATTAAATATGAGCAAATTTTGATTGAACCAACTATAAACAACTAAAATTAATGACTAATTTACCAATTAACAAATATGATTAGATAATAAGTGATAGAGTTAAAAATGACTAACATAAATGACAAATTTAGTCATGACTTAAAAAATGACTAACTAGAATGTTAGTTTTTCTTAATATTTGATTAGATTATCTAGGATCTTTATCTGGAATAATAAAAACTACATAAAAATGCATAAGATATAAAATATACACAAGACACAAATATTTTCATCAAGGAAACCATAAAGGAGAAAACCCCGCAAACTTCTTCAGAATAGTAAGATGATCAAAATCAGTAATAAGAAATTTTCAGCAGATCTCTTTCTCTCCTCCTCTGTCTCTCTCTCTCTCTCTCATGTTCCTTAGAGAGTGTGTGGGGTGTGTATAAATGAGGGGTATCAAATCCATATTTATACCCTTTCAAGTCATTGACCAAATATAACCTTCGATCCTACATGTCATCTCACTTGGGGCCCAATTCTCCTAGAGAGACTACAAGTACATATTACATGATTTTACATTGGGGACTATTTCCCCAACTTACAATGAAGTTTGTACCTCAAGGTATAGACACAATTTAGACATCCCGTAAAGGGGTAACACACATCCCCAATGGGGGTACAACACCATACAATGATAATATAGATCCGAATATCTTCTGAAGTTACAAATGCATCAACACTCCCACTTAACTAGGAAGCTATTCTCTCTCTACATAGTCATCAACAAATTTGGTCAGGTCTTCATCGCATCATCATCATCATGGAGTCATAGAGTCCTCATCATAGCTGCTACCATAATCTTCTTATAATTTGATCATCATACCATACTGTTTGTCATTAGAGGTTTCTGCAGTGCCAACCCTTTTTCATGTTGGATGTAGGCCTAGCCTCCATGTAGGTCTTCAAATCATCAAATAGGTATATCTCAGGACTTATTTCCTTGCAAAAATTGAAGGATCTCTTAGGACTGATTATATTCCTTTGAAAAACCTGAAGGAGTATCCCAGGACTGATTATATGCCTCTGCAAAACCTGAAGGAGCATCTGAGGACTGATTATATGCCTCTGTAAAATTTGAGGAATCTCCCAAGAATCATTATATGCCTATGCAAAAACTGAAGGAGCATCCCAGGACTGATTATATGCCTCTGTAAAACTTGAATGTTAGTTTTTAATCATTCAATCTAGCATTATGTTAGGATCTTTAACTGAGAGAACAATAAGTACAACAATCAAACACAAGAGACAATGAACAAAATGTTTTTCCTCAGGGAAACCATAAATGGAGAAAACCCCGCAACTTCCTCAGAGATAGAATCAGCACCAAAAGTAAAAACCCCAAAATAGTAAGATGATCTCTCGACAATGGTAACTTCTTTCTTCCTTGCCCTAGTGTCTTTCTCTTCCTCAGTTGTGCACTAAAACTAAGTGTGGATGAGTGTGTGTTAAATAGAGAGGCCAACTCTCTATTTATACTAATTCCCAACATGAATAAAAACCTACTAGGGACAACCTCTCTAGGAGAGTCTAATAACCCTAGTGCCCTGGAACTGCGGGGAATTTAACCCTTAGACAATAGGAGGGTTACCCACAATAACTTGACATGACTTATTTACATTAGGGATCCTCCCGATCGAAACATCGGGGCATGACATGACACAAGTACATCCTAGAATAAATATCAGGTTACAATAGATAAGAAATACAAGTGAATACATTCTGAAGTTACAATTACATCAACACTCCCTCTTAACTAGGAAAGTATTCTCTCGAAACAATTTTCATAATTGGTCTTCTTCTCTGTATCTTCTTGTCATCTACATATTTAATTCATCTTCATATTCAAGTCATCTTCATCTTTAAGTCATCTTTGTCTTCGGATCTGGATCATCACTCGATCTGGATCATCACTAGACATCATCACTGGATCTGGATCATCACTGCTATATCTAGATCATTACTCGATCTAGATCATCTTGGAGACATCATAACTAGATCTGAATCATAGCTCGATCTAGATCATCACTGGGTCATCATCATGTGTGCTATCTCATGATTCTTCTCATCATAGGAAGTTCTACAGAGCCAGCCCTTTTTCATGTTGGTTGTAGGCCTATCCAGCATGTAGGTCTTCTTCAGTGCTTATATCTGACCTAATCATCAGAATGGCCTTCCCAACACTTACATCTAACCTACTCCTCATAAAGGCATGCCCAACACTCCCATCTGATCATGTAGGAACCAATCCTACAATCACATCAGAAAGGCTTAGCACTCACATTCACTAGCATGATAGGACACAACTACTATAATCTGTGAAAAGGATCAACACTTACATCTGACCTACTCATTAGAAAGGCATGCATTCACATCTGATCTTGTAGGAACCAATCCTACAATCATATCAAAATGGCCCCCAGTCCCAGACTGAGCTACCTGGTAACTGACCAGGCGCCTCCATTCTCTCAGAGAATGGCAGTTACCCTTATATCTGACCTACTTGTCAGAATGGCCCAACACTTACATCTAAAATGGAAGGAACCTAATCCTTTAACCATGACAGAATGGCTCAGCCCTTACATCTAACCTACTCATCAAAATGGCTCTCAGTCCCAGACTAAGTATTCCTGGTAACTGACTAGGTACCTCCATTCCAAGAATGACATTCAACACTTATATCTGATCATGTAGGAACCAATCCTACAATCACATCAGGATGGCTCAACACTCATATCTGACATGGAAGGAACCAATCCTCTTACCATGATAGAATGCTTCAGCCCTTACATCTGACCTACTCGTTAGAAGGGCTTCAGGACTCGTCACTTCCCATTGGAATGGACCTTGATCTGGAGAACACCAAGCTTCTCCATGAAGTACTCAAACTTCACTCTGGCCAATGGCTTTGTCAACACATTAGCGGTCTGATCGTCTGTCGCAACATACTGTAGCTTCACTACTCCCCTCTGCACCATATCCCTAATATAGTGATACTTGATCTTGATATGCTTTGACTTGTCATGGAAACTGGATTCTATGACAACTTCACACAACTCTGGTTGTCACAATGTATACAAGTAGCATCCAACTAGAGATCAAATAAATCAGACAATAGCTTCCTCAGCCATACTGCCTCACAACTAGCTGAACAAAATACAACATTCTCTGCTTCATCTGTACTTAGTGCCACACAGGATTGCTTCCTGCTAAACCAAAAGATCACACCTGATCCCATACTGAAGCAACATTCTAAAGTGCTCTTCCTATCTATGACACTGTTGGCCCAATATGAATCAACATAACCCTCTAAGTTAATATTCTGATTCGCATCGTACTTGAGCCCATAATCAATTATACCCCTCAGGTACCTCAGAATATGCTTTGTAGCAGTCAAGTGAACATGTCTCAGATCTATCAGAAACTGGCTCAAGGTGTTCATAGCAAAGCAAATATATGGTCTCATGTTCATTAGGTACATCAAGGACCCAATCATCTGATGATGCATCATGGCATCAACCATCTCTGATGAAGCACCGCTAAATTGCTTTAGGTTCGATTCCATAGGTGTGTCCATGTCTTTGCAGTCCATCATCCCAAACCTCTTCAGGATCTCTATTGCATTCCCTTGTCCAAGGGAGATTCCATCCACACTCTTCCACACCTCCATACCTAGAAAATAATGCATCATACCCAAGTCCTTCATTTCGATCTCAACAACAATATTTCTCTTCGTATCAGCAATTGACCCATCCATACCTGTCACAAACAGATCATCTACGTATAGTAGGAGCATCACTGGGTTTCCATCTTCAACCTTGTAGTAAAGGTTGGAATCTGCTTTAATTTTGGTAAAGACCAAACTGGATAGAAAGCTGTCAATTCTGCCATACCATGTCCTGGGTTCCTAGTTCAAACTGTACAGGGATTTCTTCAATCTACATACATGAGATTCCCTATCATGTGTCTCAAAACCGAGTGGTTGTTCCACATACACTTCCTCTTCCACTACACCATTCAAGAAGGCAGTCTTGACATCCATTTGGTGTATCTTCCATTTCATTACTGTAGCCATAGAAAGTACTGATCTAATGGAAGTGTATCTGGATATAGGCGCAAAGGTTTCTTCATAATCTATTCCTTCTTTATGGGAGAAACCCCAAGCCACGAATCTTGCATTGTGTTTCTCTATGCTACCATCTGTAGCATGCTTAATCTTGTAGATCCATTTGGAAGTTACAACTAACTCCCATTTTGGTCTTGGGACAACATCCCAAACATCATTCTTCATGATTGATTGATATTCTTCAATCATAGCATCCTTCCATTCCTTTCGTTCTGCCGCTTCTTCATAATTGGAAGGTTCTTTATCGATGAAATCACATAGTAATGTGACATACTTGGATCAGGATTTGGTCCTTTTTCTTTCTCTATGATTCTCTTCTGGAGCCCCATATCTTTTTGCACCTTGGATAACTTCTTGTACCCAAGCAGGTTTCCTTTTATGAGGATTCTTCTCTGGAGGTGGATCTATAGGTCTTTGTGGTTCTTCAAATTTTCGATCTTCTTATTGAGCCTCCTCATTCATAGTTGTATCATGAATTCTGGGTGCTTCTGCTTCTTCAGATTCTTCAGTAGGTTTCTTTCTGGATTTGTTGTAAGCTATGTCTTCATCAAATGTCACATCCCTACTGATGTCAATCATCTTGAATCCTGGGAAGTATATTCTGTAAGCCTTTGAGCTTTCAGAGTATGCCACAAATATACCCTTCTTTCTTGAAGGATCTAATTTAGTCCTCTTCTCTTTTGGAATGTGTATGTACACTGGAAAACCAAATACTTTGAGATGGCTGACTTCTGGTTTCTTGTCAAAGAAGACTTCTTTAGGAGTCATGTTCTCAAGTACTCTGTGTGGAGTATGGTTCTGTACATACATCGTTGTTCTGGTAGCTTCTTCCCAAAGATGCATAGGAAGATCTTGATCATGAAGCATTGCTCTTCCAGCTTCCATGATAGTTCTATTCTTCCTTTCTGCAATCCCATTCTATTGTGGATTATAAGGAGTGGACAACTCCCTCTTAATTTCTGAGTCTTTGCATAGCTCTTTGAATTCATTCAAAGTGAATTCTCTGCCATTATCTGATCAAAAGGTCTTGATCTTCTTTTCAATGTGATTCTCGATCAAGCCTTTGAATTCCTTGAACTTGCTGAATACTTCATCTTTGTTCTTCATGAAGTAAATCCATGTCTTCCTAGAAAAGTCATCAATAAAAGAAACATAATATACATACCCGCTTAGTGAGCTTGATGACATAGGACCGCATACATCAGAGTGGATGATTTCCAAGATTCCTTTTGCTTTGCTTTCGCTACTTGGAAATGTCTTCTTTGTATTCTTTCCTTTCGTACATCCTTTGCAGACCCCATCATGTTTTGGTTGTATTTCTAGAAGACCTTCAATAACTTTTCTTGCAAGAGGTAGTGCTCTGTAATGCACATGTGCAAGCCTTCTATGCCAAATTTCATTTGGCTCTACTGTGTCATGGACCAAGGCTTGCTCTGGATGGCCCTTCAATTTGTACAATCCTCCTTCTTGTTCTCCAATCACCACCACATCATCGATAGTCTTTCCTTTTGGCCACATGAGGAATTGACCATCTATAAATGCAACCCTCATTCCTTTTGCTTCTAATGCAGATATGGAGAGGAGGTTCTTCTTGAGTCCTCGTACAAACAATATTTCCTTCATTCTCATAGACTTTCCAGAGTCTAGCTTGTAGGAGGATTCCTCACTACCTTTTATTGGATATTGGTAGTCATCTCCTAGCTTCACCTTGTGAGGTGATTCATGTTCTGATAGTCTCACAAAGGATTCCTTGAATCTTGTCATATGTTTGGAAGCCTCACTATCTATGAGCCAATCATTTCTTCCATGAGTGATGTTTCCTGTGAGAGTGAAAATCAAAACATATTCTTCCTCGTTTGAAGAATCTTCGCTTTCATATTTGGCTATTTTCTTGGATGGTTCATCATCCTCTGTAGCATGAGCATGATGTCTTATTTTGTTGCTCTTTTTCTTATTATGTCTTTTAGGACATTTTCTTGCAAAGTGTCCTACTTCATCACATGTATAACATCTAATTTTAGACAAATATTTTCTAGTGTTATCTTTGTGAGAGTGCTTACCTCTGGGGTGATGTTCTAGCATGATAGTGTCTGTAAAAGACTCGGTCTCTTAGACTTCATTTTTCAATCCGATCATCCCAGGGTGTTTTTTCCCTTGGTTATTATTGGTTGTTGAATAAACGACAGATAATTTCTGAGTTTTTCACTTCATACCTCCAAAGTTGGGGTGGTCGGCTTGGCATTTAGTCCTATTGAGGTTATTAGAGTCTATGTGTCAATGTATAAGCATGCTAGACATCATTTTTGAGTCA
>LPNX010040875.1:28792-64800 GCA_001517045.1 Pseudotsuga menziesii
CAAATTGATTGGATCTGACAAATCCTTGACTGAAGGAGGTGATCAAATCAGATCCATAGTTGATCTTGAGCATCCTTTATGGGGAATTTCGCCCTCTCTCTCTCCTCAACACGTTTTTGGCTCAACTGGATGATTTTTGGTGGATTCTTCAGTCAACAGGTTGAGGTGTCAGTCAGATCAGCCCCCCGATTGACAGTTGCACTTAGTGAGACTCAGATATGGCTCAGCTAGACACAGATTAGGCATTGATGGACTCTCCATCAGTTGATTTCACTTGATTCCATGAGTAATTGCGCCCCCCCTGGGCTGGATGGCCTGTAAATTGTATATATCCAGGCACAGCCTCCTCTTCCAAGCTAGTTAGAGCTGGGATTGAGGTGCTGCTGCTATTGTATTGTTGTAATTCTACATTTGAAATAAAGAAAAGCTTTGGAGGAAATATAGTGTGGTGCCATTACATGTGTGGATGATTATTACCATTGTTTTACTGAGGTAACCTGTATCTGTGGTCATTTTTTGCTAATTTCTTGTAGATCCGTGGTTAAGATTGGTAATTAGCTTATTACAATCTTGATAGGAAAGGTGTTGTTCAATAAGTTTATTGACTGTCACTCTCCTTTGATGCATGTTTAGAGATCTAGATTTAGCATGTCCTATAAGCTTATATGCATGTTATCTTGAATCTCTTTGTATGTACTAATCGGATCTCACAAGTTTCTTGGCAAGTTCTTTGATTTCAGCTAAGTTGCAGGTTCATACTTTGGAGAGGATGCTGATCTAGTTTGCTTCTTCATTCTATTCAAAAAATTTCAAAGGCATAGTCCCTTGGCATTCCACCTGAAAGCTCTACTGTGGATCTTCAAGGAAACCAACACTTTTCTCCTCTTCTTCCTCCCTCAAAATCAACACTTTACCCGGTTACCTTTTCAGTTTATAGCTGTGATTTTATTTGGATCTGTTTCATCAAAGTAAAGTATACATATATCTAATATTTCATAGCTCACATCCTAGATCTTGCACTAAAAAAAGTATCATAAGCATCCCAGATCTAGTTGTAGGGAAATTGTCCTTTTTGCATGAATTTGAAAGAAAACTTGTAGATCACATGCATTAGATTTCCTTTCGCTGCGATAAATTTAAATATTCTGCAATATCAGTGCATTTTAATTGGCTGCACAAACAGCAAGCCAAGATCCCAAGGAAATATTGCTTTCCTTGGCTCCTTTTTCGTCGGTTTAGCTAGTTTTAATTTCATTATTTTTTGAGATAAAGTAGGCTGACCCAAAGGTACTCTTAAAGTGATTTTGGGCATTTTTTATTCTAACACGTTCGCTGTCATTTAGCAGGTATGGCAGAGAAGAAAGGAAGCTTCTCTCCAAAGTGGCTTTGGGAGCGCTCAAATCCCCCTAGGGGTCTCTCTTTTGTCACATAATTTGTAAATTTTTTGTATAAACTGTAAGATCTCGGTTTCAGCCTATATAAGGACCAAGAAGGACTGATATATCAGTCCTCTGATATTGTAACAAGTAATAAATAAAATTTCCTTTGGAATAGGCTCTTTCGAGCCCATTCCCCATCCCCCTTGGGGGGGTTTGCGTCGGTGCCATTTTCGTCGTTTTCTGCTTATCTCCTTTTACTAGAATTGATCTGATTTGTAGGGTAGTATATTTTATCTTGTTGTTAATTCCATATTCCATATCTTACTTTCAAAAGTAATCATAATACTTACCCCATGATTTCTCGAGTGACCCGAAAGGGGAAAGAGATTCGTGGTAGGATTAATCAGAATACTATATTTGTGTAGTTGTTTTATTTTTTCTATCATTTGTTTATCATCAGCTTTAAAATTAACCCCTCCTCAATTCCCCGATTGATATCCACTTGGATCGAAAGAGGTTCTTGGAGGCTTTTCTTTTAAACAAGAACACATCTCTTAAAAACTTATTAAAATTTACAAGACTCCAATGTGTATGCTCTGCACTTGGCTGCGGTTCGTCTGATCAGTCAAGCTGTATCAAAAGCACTTAGGGGACTAGCATAATTAGGACTCACCCTCCCCAACTAACAAACCATCAGGTGAAAATCCAACACCTCGATCAAACCTTTACGGTGGCAAAATACCCAAAGGAAGCGGGAACCTACTGAAAAGTGACCTCGGGGCGCCGATCTCTGTCACACCCTATCGGGTGCATTACGAACATAGCCCCAGAGACTCCATTTCATCCCACATATTCCTTGCGGGTAGCCGTATAGGTTTTGTTTTGGACATACTCCAAGTACTCTTGGGTATATCTGGAGTCCCCCCTTAGCCTAATTTAATCAATTCATACTTCAATTTTAACTTAAAACATACCAAGATGCAATCACAAAACATTCACTCCAAACACATGCAAGCACACTGATCTCTTTGATTTGACTCCATTATTAGGGCACTGATCATTTTTGCTTCATATATATATTGTTTATCAGCTTTGTGCTTTTGTGTGTTATCTTCGTATCTTGTCATCTTTAATGGTTTATAGTTAAATTATTCGAACTCCTAAATAATTGATTCAGTTTAACATCACCACACTAAGAAATCATCCTTAGTAACTAAATAGGGTCTACCCCCCTTGGCTCCGTTAGGAGTTGAGCCTAAACAGAGGAGTCAAGAACAAGGTGACAACCTTGACTTGAGACTTGCCCCCAAGGACACACCGAGTGGCTTGAAGATTTATGCCACGTGATCCAGGTGTGTGAAAAGGTGGCAACACTTTTTGGCACCATTGCCGGGGATAAATATTTTTATTCCTGAGTACGACTTAGCTTAACTTTTTTCTAAACAACTAAAAAGATAAAAAACTTTTGATTGATATAGTCTTTAAAAAACATAAAAATTAAAACTCGATCCATCTGGCGACTCCACTGTCTAACATCCCTTCAAGAAATTATACCCAAAGAAACCGCTGACAATTATTCAATCCTTTCCCTGATCCTGAAAGGTTTATTAGGGAAATATTGAATAGGCAGACTTCTCGTAGAAACCTTGAAGTTTTAGGAGACCAATCCCTCTCAGATATCCATCACATATTTGTAGAGAGTCATGTTCACTAATATCAAGAAATGAGGGAATTTTACAAACCCCTTGACTTTTCTCAAATAGCAGGTGCTCCTCATAATATTCCGAATGATGAGATCAAGAAGCTCCCCAAGTTCGAGGGCAATAATGCCATCTCTGCCAAGTCTCATCTTCGAAAGTTTGAAAAGTACCTAGCCAGTTATTGCAATGATGCTGACCATGACCATGATGATGTCAAAATGATGCTCTTTGCTTTATCCTTGGAAGATGATGCTGAAGAGTGGTACTATAACCTAGATGATGATTCATATAAAACCCTTAATGAGTTCCTAGCAGGATTTAAGAAGAAGTGGGGGGGAAAGCAAGAACCAAGACATTTGCTTGCTGCCCTGCACAATATAAAGAAGATGGAGAATGAAACCATAGATGAATTTAATACTAAGTTTGGGCATGTGGTTGCGGATCTCCTTAGAGACATCAAGCCAAGCAATGCCTCCATCTTGATACCCTACATCGAAGCTTTCACTGGTGATTTGAGATACCAATTAAGGGATAAAAAGCCGGTCGATCTAAAAACTGCTCAAGATCTAGCCGAGAAAATAGAAAGGAATATGCAATCTTCGGGCAAGTCCAACATTCCAAGTTACACTAGGGAAAACACTTCGTATAACGAAGAAAAGGGAAAGGCCATTGAGTTAGAGGAAAAGGAAACCTCTAAAGACCCCATGGAAAAGATAGCTAGCATGTTGGAAGAGGTGATGACTACTCAGAACCAATTCAGGGCAGAACAATCTATGCAAATGAATAAAATCCAAAACAGAATAGTCACACTGGAGAGAAATAATGGACCTAAGAATTTTCAACCAAAACAAAGTCAAGTGTATCAAAGGAAGTATCCTCAGCAAGAGCCTAGGATTCCAAAGCAGTTAGACTCAACTAACCTGGTAGAAGAAGCAATTCCATGGTGTAGACCTTGTGAGCAATTCCACCCAGAAAGTACTTGCTACATAGCAAACCAGATTATAGAACATGGGATGGCAGAGGTCAGTAATCAGGAAACAACATCAGGCGAGTCGGATCATGTGTACATGGTAGGCCGAACCTATCCTCTATCAAACCAACATTGGCAGCAGGCCACGGATTACGGTTTCGAAAAGCAATCACCGTCTAAACAGTACAATCCTGAGGATGAAACCATTGCAGAATCTTATAGTGAAACTTATGATGAAAACTGTAATATACATGATGGAAGTCCTATGTGTTCTCCATACAATGATGATAGTCCTGAAGGTTTACTACCTTGTGACCTTTTCTCTGAAGAAGATGAGTATGAAAATGAGGAAAAGTATAGCTTGGAGCATGATACAAGTGACGAAGACTCCCTTATCCCCGACAAAGATGTTGATGAGGAGTCCCGGACATTCATGGAAAATCAAGTCTGTGACATGAATAAAGTGGAAAATAATGAACCAAAAAATTTTGATGGTTTTGTCGATTTTTCTGTCTATGGCATATCTAAAAGAGAGAGCATGGACCATGTGGCCTTGGGAAACTTTGATATGAAAAAGGAGCATGCATTTTATCCATATGATCATTTAGAGTCATATCATGTAGAGCCGCACAATGGTATAAATAATGAAGACATGGAGAAGCAGTGTTGTGAAAAGATAGATGTGATGCAGTTATTAGAATATCAGTCTCAACTATCATCTTCACATATAGAGTTTCCTCATGACTTGGAGCCGCTTGGGGCTTATACAGTGAATTATCATCCAGTAAGCCTTGATGATCAGTATGATGGTGTAGTCAATCTGCTTCATCATTCCAATTTGTACATCAACCCTATCCAGTCATGGATAGAAGTAGCCTGTGTAGGCACTTACCAGTTTGGGAGGAAGTTTGATGATGTTATTCGTGCCTATGATTTCCCATCCATCCCACCCCTTCTGGATCATCACGCAGGTTTGCATTTTTTGAATAAAGTATCCTTACTTTGGCTGGTAACCAAAGAAAAGGAAATTTTTTTTTATGTTAATAAAATTCTTAGGTGGTTACATTGGATTTCTGATTACACTTAACCCTTTTTATATCATGCTTAGAGTAGGAAAATAAGATCCTTGAAAGAGAGCATTTACTTTCTGCATTTCTTCTTAGCTATAATACAACTTTGCTTATTTTAGTTAGTTACATTTATTTTTTTTAAATAAATCAGCTTAATGGTTCATTTTGTTTTTTATAAAACTTGTGCTACTGAGGTTTTTCTTGTCAAGTTGAGATATTTTTACAGGGTATATCAACCAGAGATTCTGATGTTCTCGTATCCTCTCCTTCCCTCAAAAGACCAGATCGAGCACACGTCCCACAGTTGGAGCCAGAATGTTACCACCTAAGTTGTACTTAGTGGTGTTCTATCAAGTGAGCCTGGTGAACCGGATAGAGATAACTTGTTCGGACTTCAGAGAACTTTCAGTCTTGCTTCCGGGAAGATTTGTTGTATCATATCACATGTTCATACCCCATGGGGGAATGAACATGTGATATGATACAACAAAGCTTCCTAGAAGCAAGACTGAAAGTTCTCTGAAGTCCGAACAAGTTATCCCTGCCTGGTTCACCAGGCTCACTTGATAGAACACCACTAAGTACAAATTAGGTGGTAACATTCTGGCTCCAACTGTGGGACGTGTGCTCGATCTGGTCTTTTGAGGCAAGGAGAGGATACGATAACATCAGAATCTCTGGTTGATATACCCTATAAAAACATCTCAACTTGACAAGAAAAACCTCAGTAGCACAAGTTTTATAAAAAACCAAATGACCCATTAAGGTGATTTATTTAAACAAAATAAATGTAACTAACTAAAAGAAGCAAAGTTTTATTATAGCTAAGTAGAAATGCAGAAAGTAAATGCTCTCTTTCAAGGAGCTTATTTTCCTACTCTAAGCATGATATAAAAAGGGTTAAGTGTAATTCTTGGAGTGTACCGTGAGAGCTTGATATTCACTTCCCATCTTCTCTTCTCGAGCTGCTATCTGAGCTTCTTCTTGAGGGCACTCTTCCCATAGTCTACTAAACTTGACTAACTTCTTTCTAGCACAGATCCCTTGAATAAAAGAGTCCCATGATCTAGGGAGACCATTTAAGGTGGTCATTACAATCTCTTCATTTTCCACTTTTTCATCTACTGCTTCTAGTTGTTCCTTGATTTGAGAAACTCTTGTGAAGTAAGACTGGATTGTTTCTACATTCTGAATCTTCACATTCTTCAGTTGGTTTCTTAGAGTCATCTTCCAGTTTATGTTCTTCCCTTCAAACAATTTCGTTAGGGAATCAAACATAGGTTTAGGTGTCTTTAGGGAGGACACCTGTGGTATGAGGTGATCCTTGATAGAATCAGCAATGATCCTCTTTTCCATAACCAACTTCTTCTTATGTAATGCCTTTGCCTCATCTCCCTCTGGAACTGGAACCTCCTCATTGATATAGGAGTCCAACTCATTTTCTTCCAAGACCAAGGAGATCCTATACTTCCAAGCTTGCAAGTTATCAGATCCCTCAAGCTTTTCATAAATCTTGGTATGATGAGACATCTTAACTAAGAAACTCAAATGGAAATACAAAATATTTAGATCTTACTAGGTCAAGATGTCGGATCTAGATTTGGAGCTGAAATCCTACAGAGCTAGTTTAGGAGCAGATCAAGGTTTTTCTTTTTTGGAGTTCTGTCCCACCAAATGTTTTGAATTTGATCCCTAACTTCAATTTTAGGGAGGAGATCAATCCAGGCCTGGGCTCACTAAAAAAATCCTCTTCTATGAAAAGCCCTAATTTCCAGCAACAATGTTGGGTCCAAAACTAAAAAACCTTAGAATTGGATTCTGCTTCGATAGAAATATGGGCCATAGGGAGGAGAGTTATTCCAACCTTCTTTTGCTGAAAATATATGGAGAGAGATCCACAAAGTAGGAAGCCCTAGTTCCTACAGCTGCACAGTGTCTTCTTCTCAGGTTAGCTCTGATACCATGCTAGTTTTTAATCATTCAAGCTAGCATTATGTTAGGATCTTTAACTGAGAGAACAATCATTACAACAATCAAACAAAAGAGACAATGAACACAATTTTTTTCCTTGGGGAAACCATAAATGGAGAAAACCCCGCAAATTCCTCAGAGATAGAATCAACACCAACATTAAAACCCCCAAAACAGTAAGATGATCTCCCAACAGCAGTAACCTCTTTATTCCTTGCCCCAGTGTCTTTCTCTTCGTCAGCTATCTGCTACAACTAAGTGTGTGTTAAATTGAGAGGCCAGCTCTCTATTTATACTAATTCTTGACATGACTAAAACCCTACTAGGGCTGACCTCTCTAGGAGAGTCTAATAACCCTAGTGCCCTGGAATTGCGGGGACTTTAACCCTTAGACAATAGGAGGGATACCCACAATAACTTGACATGACTTGTTTACATTATGGATCCTCTCGATTGGAATATCTGAGCATGACATGACACAAGTACATCCTGGAATAAACATCGGGTTACAATAGATAAGAAATACAAGTGAATACATTTCGAAGTTACAATTACATCAACACTGAAGGATCCTACTGTTACCTCATGATCTTCAGATCATCTCATTGTCACAGTGAACACATTTCAGATAGACATAACACATCACTTACATCCACCGGCATGGGAGGACAAACCTATCACCATCTAGGAAAGGCTCAACAATTACATCAACAACCATGGGGGGACTAACCTACCACCATGTTAGAAAATATTTAGTAATTACATCAACGACCATGGGAGGACCAACCTACCACCATGTCGAAAAATATTGACAATTACATCAACGACCATGGGAGGAGAAACCTACACCATTTCATAAAAGCTCGACAACTGCATCAATATCCATTAGAGGACCAACCTACCACCATGTTCGGAAAATCCCATGTGTATCTACATCTTCGGGACTCATCACTTCCCCTTGGAAGGAACCTTGATATGAAGTACACCAAGCTTCTCTATGAAGTATTCAAACTTCACTCTAGCTAGTGGATTGGTCAATGCATTGGCTATATGCTCGTCCATCGCAATATAATGGAGATTCACTGCTCCTCTCAGCATCATATCCCTAATATAGTGACACTTGATCTCAATGTGCTTCGAATTGTCATGGAACATCGGGTTCTCAGAAAATTTCACACAACTCTGGTTGTCACAATATATACAAGTAGCATCCAACAAGATATCAAACAAATCATATAGTAGCTTCCTCAACCATACTGTCACACAACTAGCTGAATAAGCTGCAACATACTCTACTTCGGTTGTACTTAATGCCACGTAGGACTACTTCCATCTAAACCAAGCGATCACACCTGATCCCTAAAGAAGCACTCCGAAGTGCTCTTCCTATCAATGACACTACCTTCCCACTCTGAATCCACATAACCCTCCACATTAATATTCTAATTCACATCATACTTGATCCCATAATCAACTACAGTACCCTTCAAGTACCTCAGAATATGCTTTGCGGCAATCAGGTGATCATATATCGTATCTGTCAAGAACTGGCTCAATGTGTTCACAACAAAGCAAATATATGGTCTCGTATTCGTCAGGTACATCAAGGATCCAATCATCCGACGATAAATTGTGGCATCAACAGACTCTGATGAAGCATCACTCAATATCTTTAGGTTCGATGCCATGGGTGTGGCTATTTATTTACAGTACATCAAACCCAAACCTCTTTAGGATCTCTACTATATACTTCCCTTGACCAAGGAAGACTCCATTTGTACTTTGCAACACCTCCATTCCTAAGAAGTAGTGCATCAGCACTACGTATTTCATCTCAAACTCAGTAGAAAGTCTCTTTGTTTCATCTTTAATGAGTTTCTCTTTGCTTGTCAGTAACAGGTCATCAACATATAGGAAGAGCATCATTGGTATTCCGCCTTCAACCTTGAAGAAAAGGTTGGGATATGCTTTACTCTTAGTAAATCCTAGGGACATCAATAAGTTGTTCAACTTGTTGTACCATGTTGAACTTGACGATCTTCTGTAGTCACTCCCTCTGAATAGGAGCATCATTATCTCTCTTCCTTTCATACCCTATGTATTGAAACATTATGTACTAGAGTGACAAGTAGCTTCTTCTGCTATTGATCTTCTATGTATCCATATAGTGTCACAAAATACCAATATCCTCTATATTGATCTTTGTTGAAAATTTCTTCTCCCACCATCTGTGAGCTTGTCATCCTCTATAGGATTTCATCTTCAACCTTATAGCAAAGGTTAAGATCTTTATCACTCTAGGTGATCTTCAAGTTCCTCATGTAACTATATGTGTTGTACAAGGTTTTCTTTAATTTGCACATATGAGTCTGTCGGGCATGTGGCTCAAATCCTAGTGGCTTCTCTATGTACACTTCTTCCTCGATTACACCATTCAATAATGTTGTCTTGATGTCAGCTGGTGTATCTCTCATCGCATACCTGCATGTATGGATCTAATGAAGTGTACCTCGTCATTGGTGCAAATGTCTCTTCGTATTTTGTGCCTTCTTTTTGTGAGAATCCTCGTGCTACAAATATTTCCTTGTATCCCATGATGCTTTCATGTACTCAATACTAGATATATATGGAAGACACTATGGACTTCCTTTCAAGTCTCGACATTGCATCCTAGACATCATTCCTCTTGATCAATTGGTACTCTTTGATCATAGTCTCCTTCCCTTTCTTCTTGGTTACTTCTTCATAGTTGGAAGTCTCTGCATGAATGATGTCGCTTAACAATGTCACATAACTGGAGTGTCTCAGAGGCCTCTTTCTTTCTTTGGAAATCTCGTCATACTATTCTTCATATTGGATTATTTCTCGTGTCCAAGGTGGTCTTCATCTTTCGAGGTGGATCTACCATTCTCTTTATATTCTTCTGAAGATCTTTCTTTCACCATGTTGTCTTTGATCCGAGAAGCTTCAGGTTCCTTTTTCTGAGGTGTCGTTACTTGTTCTTCGAAATGATCTACAATTCAAGTTCAATTACATGATTAGAAACATCTCATAATTTCAAAAAAATTATTAATAGTGACAAATATATGTCACATAGCCATGCAAATGTTTTATCCAATGCTACAACATTCATTGATATCCCGTACACATAGATTAACTTCTAGATTCCTTCTACCCCAATGTTATTAAGAGTGTGTACTATTCCTAATATGTCATCAAAGAGGTTTCAATCTAGAAAATGGAATGTTGTACACCATCATTGAGTTTTTACCCATCATGTTCAATTCAGTAGTATAAATGAAAATACTCAAACATGCATAACACATCAACTAAATATAAACAAATGCATGACCAAACAATATCACGAAATGATAGTTGAATACTTATATTTATTTATTTGGTGGGTAGACTCTTTCTTGAGCCTTCAGCTTCATCATTTCTTATCCAAAGGCTAGGATGGATAATAGGTTATTCATGAGTTGATTCCTTCATATTCCTCATCTCTTGAGGGATCTTCTTTGAATCGTGAGAGCTTGATATTCAATTGGTCCCATATTCTCTTCTCTTATTATGAGTCAAGCTTATTCTTGTGTGCACTCTTCCTGGAGTATGCTGAAGGTAATCAACTTCCTTCTAGCACACATTCCTCAAGTGAATGAACCCCGTGATCTTGGGAGGACATTTAAGGAGGTTATAAAAATCTCTTCTTCTTCTTCGATTGCTTCATCATAGCATCAAACACTTACTTTTGGTGTCTTCAAGGATGACACATGAGGGATGTGATGATCTTTAATAGAATCTACAATGATTCTCTTGGCTCTAGCCTTAACCTCATCTCCCTTAAGATATTAGAACTTCCTTACTGAAATACTGATCTAAGTATGTTTCTTCAAGGATCACAAAGGTCCTATACTTCCATACTTGGAATTTGTCAGCTTCACCAAGCCTGTCATCAACCTGGGTGTGATTAGTAATTTTGACATGAGAACCTCAAATTTAAATAGAAAATATTTAGATCTTATCGATTTGAGGTATCCGACCTGGTTTTGTAGCTAGTTGATCTAGGATTTGTCAGAGAAACCATAATTTTTAAAACTTCAAACTTCTAATTGGAAAGAAATATTGGCCTCCTCAAGGTGAGTTTTCCAATGTACTCCTTTTTTGAAAACAACAATGAGGTGGCTCCTAGAACAGTAAGCCCTATTTTTCCAATTTCGTCAGCATAAATGTCTGAAATTGATTCTATTTTATCTCCAAATTTTCACATTAATACGGTCTGAATTTTCTCACTGAGATAGCTTGATATGTCTTCTTTCCAACCCCATAGGTTAGAGAATAAATGGTGTTGGATAAAATCCCACCAACAAAGCCTCGTCGACAGGGGTTCCCACCATGAAAGCATCATTCAACTTTCTTAGATCAACAAAGATTTGTATTTCACCAGTTTTATTATCTTGGAAAACCATAGGGCTTATCCATTCTGATTCTTCAATGGGCTCAATAATCCCTACATCTAGCATCTGGTCAAGTTCAGCCTTGACCTCTTCTTTATATCATGGATTCAAGCAATATGGCCTCTATCGCATTGGTTTTGCATCTAGTTTTAACATGACTTTCATTTCCCCTAAGGCACCCAATATCCATTTCATTTCTGAGAATTTTTTCAGGAACAGATCTTGAAATTCATGCAATAGATCTGTGATATTTTCCATGGTCTCCTCGTCCCAATAGTCCCCAATATTTGCAAATTTCAGATTTTCTTCCTTCCCAATGTTAAATTTCTTGATCTTCAGCTGTTGAGTCATGGGATCCGTCAGCACATCCGGTGCTATGACACCTCGACTTCCATTAGTATTTGGAATATTAATATTGTGCAACTCATCAGCATCCTCCGGCTCACTAGAGATGTTGTATCATTCCATCATCGATTGCATGTGGAAATGAGCATGCGGGTCCATATGATATGCGACTGGGATGACTTTCAAGACTACATCTTGAATGATCTATAGTGCATTGTTAACCTCTACATTGCCATCTGCAAATCCAAGGGTATCCACAAAGAAAACAATCAGCTCCTCCCAAGTAGTTATTTATTTGCACAGTTCTGCTGATATGTACAAATGGTTCCTGACAATGAAACCATTTGTTGGCCAAAAAAAACCAGTAAAGCCTCTTCGACAAGGGTTCTCACTCCGTTGACACCCAACCAGTGCGATCTCACTGAGAACTGGCCCAGATAGGTTTTACCCTGCCCAGCAACACCCACAAAGCGGATGAAGTCTCACTCGAGATATTCAAGGGAGAGTTGTCAGAACCAATTTTTCGGTATTACGGGGGAGGATCAGGGAATCAATGATCTATTAGTATAATTATCATATCTAACAGATCCATTCATCCAGTCTCACAACATTCATCACAGATCTATCAGTATAACCACATATCTAAACAGATCACATCATTTTCTTATTCATCGCAATAGTATCATATTATTTATTCATACAACAGATCCATAAAACTTCCACAGTGAGATGGAAAACACAAGGATAGAAAAGATATATAAAATACAATATTAATTCAGCACAACATCCGTCGTGTCATATTACTTCTGTGCAATAGATCCAAAACATACAATA
This sequence comes from Pseudotsuga menziesii, assembly GCA_001517045.1. Lineage (NCBI taxonomy): Eukaryota > Viridiplantae > Streptophyta > Pinopsida > Pinales > Pinaceae > Pseudotsuga > Pseudotsuga menziesii. The sequence continues at coordinate 41,516 of LPNX010040875.1, forward strand.
CTTCTCCACAGCAAGAAGTGGACTATTTTCTGCATGTCGCACTATCTTTGCCTTGCATGGTGCCTCATGAGTATGTGCATCATCCTATATGCTGTACAACTCACCTATCTCCACCCCCTTGCCAACAAATGGATTCTCCAAGTGGGACTTATTCTAAGTTTCCCAAGGTGACTATTTTGGGTACTGTTCATAATAGTGAACTTGTACGGACTTCCATGTGTCATTGTTTCACATTTGGTGTCTACAAAGCGTGCCACAGAAACTAAATTCCATCCCCTACCTGTAACATCTTGCTAAATTTCATTTGGAACTTCCTATCCCGATATATAGAAAATCTCCCTAGGTCACCTATCTATGACTGTATTCTGGAGGAGGCTGGAACCTTGTTTTGGAGGAACCATATGTCCTGAAGTATAACGAATATGAGGTTGAAAAATTCACACAAGGTAAAGCAATAATTTCTCTTTATCATGTAAAATTTTTACCTTCTCATCCTTCTCAAATATTGCGTTATAGAGAAATTTATAGAATGACTAAATTCAGTCTTCTAGGGTTTTCAAGCATGAAACCCTAATTTCCATTAGCTTCCATTGTAGTTGTATTTTGGCTACACAGTGAAACTTCTCTTATTCAAAACATTCTTCCACCAACATATTTGCCTAAGTGAGGCGATTTATCCTATCCCTCCTTGCTTGATGATCTATGGAGAGAACACCTTCAACTAGGAAACCCTAGTTCTAACAGCTTCATAGTGCCTTCTTTTAGAGAGGCTCTGAGACCATGTTAGTTTTTCCTAAGATATGATTATATTATATAGGATATTTATCTAAAAGAATAACAAGTACATCAAAATGCATAAGATATAAAATATACACAATACACAAAGATTTTCATCGAAGAAACCATAAAGGAGAAAACCTCGTAAACTTCTTTAGAATAGTAAGATGATTAAAAGAAATAATTAGAAATGTTTGACAACTATATTTCTCTCCTTTGCATTTCTTTCTCATGGCCCTTAGAGAGTGTGTGAGGTGTGTATAAATGAGGGATATCGCCTCCCTATTTATACCCTTTCAATTCATGGACCAAATATAACATTCGAGCCTACATGTCATCTTACATGGGGACCACTTCTCCTAGAGAGACTACAAGTACATATTACATGATGTTACATTGGGGACTATTGCACCGACTTACAATAGAGATTGTACCTCAAAGTCTAGACACAATTTAGACATCCCATAAAGGGGTAACACACATCCCCAATGGGCGTACAAAAACATACAATGATAATATACATCAGAATATATTCCAAAGTTACAAATACATCAACATAGAATAATATGGATTATTCATTTATGTTAGTCATTTTTAATTATGTCATGGAAAATTGCAATTTTGACAATGAAGTGTTACAATTTAGTAAATTTTGTAATTTGTATACCTTCTATTAGTAATATTGGTGCCATGCACCTCGATCTTCAGATATCCAACAAATTAATTGAACAAATTTTTTCTTGACCATCTTTACCCATGTTGCACCATTGAAGCAAATCGTTAAGCACATGCCAAAGGAAAATTAGGTTCCTACAATTACGAATCAGGTACTAGAACTAGTACCATATCGATACCTAGAAGCATCATAGATAGTTGTTGATCCTTCAATTTAAGATTCCCAAGTCCCATACTGAGGTGTTTTTCTAACTTCAATATAACTATCATGATCTGTGACCGTCAAACTATCTGCACCAGTTGACGTAGCTTCACCGAACTCAATTCCTTTAAACATCGTAGCAGTTGATCAAATAAATATAATTGAACCGATGGAAGCACCAAGAACAATATTTTAACCAATCAATGACTTAATACTAATTAAACTAGGGTTCTGTCCCAGAACCAGTCTCAAATCCATATGCATTAAAGGTATAGGCTCAACCCCATCTCAGAGTTTCATGTAAATATTTTGATTCCTAGAAATCTTACACTCTCGATTTCACAGAATATGATACACATAATGAAATGATAATGTATCCTTATCACTATCAATTTCAACCTCCTTTATGCATTATTGGCGAGGTAAATTTTGCATCTGACGTCACCACCCACCTGATTCACGATGTGCATAACTAGAGACATCAAGTGAGGTCCCTACAACTCTAGATGTTGTTGGATGTTTTCAATGGCATCAAGCCTCTTCTCTAAGTGAAATATTGTTGTGAACCTATACAATCAAAATTATAGACTCAATTCACATGAGCTAAGTCCTCACCATGTTACATTAACCAACGTCCCCATAGCCATTTTGTTTGATCATTAAAATGTGTATTAAAAACTTATAATATATAAATATTTACAATATATAATTTTTATATTATTGCAAACATATATTATAATATTACATAATACCATATTAAAAATAACACAACATTATACTATTTAATTGCATGCACTAGTGAATCCATGTAATTACCCTTCATTCCAGCATCTGAACCTTAGAAGATCTGTTATACAAATCTTTACAAATTGTTATTATTTATTATCTATATAATATTACATGCTATATTAAATTTTATGACCTATCATTTTTAATATCACGTATTATAAAATATCTTTGAAAATTATTATGGATATAATTTTACAAATAGTAACATATCCATATCTTGGAATCTTGGTTTGATCAATCCCCATTTTAATGCTTTTTGGATAATAACGATTAAGAATTTCATAACCTCATGTGACCATATATTGAATTTAACGCATCCAAAAATTTGGAGTTTTCTTAGGATGGTTCCTCCCAAGAACGATCCAAATTCATGTGGCCACTCACCTTGGAATACTATATTCTCCCTCTCCCATCAATTGAAAGACATCAAAAGAAAGAAAAGGAAGAAAATTACATGGGAGCTCGCAGCTAAAGGATCTCTCAGGTGATGGAGCGATATTGGTCTCAATTGGAAAAAGCTCTAGATCTGGAGCTGAAATTCTGCAGAGCTGGTTTTTTGGTTCAGGAGGAGATTAGGGTTTTAATTTCCCATAGTTCTACCCAACCAAAAAATTTGATCTTGATCTCTAAAATTCGATTTTGGGGAGGAGATCAATCCAGGCCTGGGCTCACTCAAAAATTCCACTTCTGTGGAAAGCCCTAATTTCTAGCAGTAGTGTCGAGTCAAAAACTGAAAATGCTCAGAATCAGATTTTGTTTCAAAAAAAAGATGCCTCCTAGAGAGTAGATTCATCCCAACCTCCTTTTGCTGAAAATCCATGGAGAAAGATCCAAAAAGTAGGAATCCCTAGCTTCAACAGTTGCAAAGTGTCTTCTTCTCAAGTTAGCTCTGATACCATGTTAGAATTTTAACATTTAAGCTATATGATCTTAGGATCTTATCTGAGAGATTAACAAGCACAACAATCAATCACAAGAGACAATGACTTTAGAGACACTCTGCATTTTGAAGAACTCTAATTTTTTGCACTTTGAATCAATTTAGTTAATTTGTTTCTATAATCTCTTGGTTTGTTCATTAAAATTCTTTGATGAATCTTGGTTATTCTTTTATCTTTAAGACATCTTCGTTATATGTTGCATCATTATTGGACACACTAATCGTTGTTTTGATTTCTCACAACTCTGTTACTATGTTAATTATGTATTAAATAAATGTCTTTATTTGATTCATATACCTTCATTTGCAACTAATAAATAGTTGCTCATACCAAATGCTGATTTTTCAATTGGCATTTCTTTGTTAGAAAAATTATGTGCTTAAAACCTTTGGATAAAATAATTGAATTGTGATTGCTTTGTTTTATTTAAAGTTGTAGACAAGAATAAATTTGGCTTATATATTTATAAATTCAATTAACATTTGTCAAATATGATTGATTTGATTGTTCTACCTCATGTTATTATCATTTATAAGATTTAGCATTAAAACATTTCGCTGCCACTACATACTCTTCATATCTTCCATGGAGGAAGAGAAGATCCATTTGGATTTGTTCACATTGTTCAAGTGGAGGACTTATATCCATAGGAGTTATCTATACCAAACAACTTGGGGATAGGATCATCCTTGTGTAGGATTATTTGATTCCTTTCAAGTTGGGATTTCTCCTCCTGTTGATTTCCTTGTATTTTTCCAACACTTACAAGTTGGCCCATCAATAAAAGGCGCTAGAAGGAGGGACATGATTAACCATGCCTAAACAAAGAACTAGCAAAAATCCTCCACCCATATCACTAGTGTTTACAAGAATCCAATCTCAAGCATCTACATCAATGGTACAACTAGTATATAACCAAACCATAATCACTACTACCCCTATCTTAGAACAAGTAAAAAGAAGATCTGATATCATCTTTGTCTCACCAACCAAAGGGCTTTTGACTCTTGAACAACTGAAGAAAACTACTCAGGAGATCACTGCCAGGGTAGAACAAAGGAATGAGGTAACTTAGAAACTCTGAAACACCTTATCCCAACCTCATTCCAATGAAAATTCACTTGTTAATACCAGCAATCAAAGATTAGCCAAACAAGAATTATTTCTAAAGTAAAAACCAACCCATTATTCGAAGAGACGCATCATCTTTAGGATACTTTGTAGCCCAACATACAATCCGATGGACCATCAACTACACCTCCTGTCTCATATTCATCATAATACATCCTGAATCCCTTATTCTTCTTCAGAATAAATACCAATGGAAGAAAAGGTAAACAGGCCCTAATTATATCAGGATGCAGTTTTCATTCTTGGACAACGACACAAACTACCAAAAAATCAAGAAAAAATGGATACCTAAGTTTAATCCGTATGAAACATCTCCTGCTGAGGATCACATCAAGACTTTCATGCAAGCCATCAAATTGAGGAATGTGTTACATGAAGACATAGTCTATAATTTGTTCCCCTATTATTTTGAAGTAAATGCTTCCACATGTTATTTTTCCTTAGAGTATGGATCTATTAACTCCTGGGATGAATTTGAAAAGTTGTTTCTCCAAAATTTTGGAGATGATAGTACCCCTAAAGATCTGGTGATGGATCTGTCCTCTTTAAGGATAAAAGGAAAAGAGATATTTAAGGAATTCAATAAGAGGTTCTCTTGTTTCAAAAATAGAATTCATGCCAATGTTCTTCCTGCATAAGAATTATCGGTTTCTTATTACATCAAGGGTCTACCTACTCCCATTACTATGTGGGTGAAAAGAGCCGCGCCAGAACAACCTACAAGAGGCTTTTGTTGAATCCATCCTAGTGGAGAAGGATGTTTTATGTTTAAAAGATAATCTAGATGTACAAACCGATCAACCTTCCACGTCTCGCAGAAGGCAGGAAAACTTCCCTAACGCCACAGTAGAAAATAAAGACCCCTTTGAAATGGACAACATGTAATAATTATTGCAAAAAAATTCTAATTATAGGGTGTATTTAAAAAGAACCAAAACTGAGAACCAGTCCAATAACAGAGGTTTGGAAAGGAAATATTTTAAGAGACCCTACCAACCTCCTCAAAATAAAAATCCCCCAAGACCTAATGAAACATTAAATTTTGAAGATATTTTTTCGATTTTCAAGCCCCTAACTACTGGATATCAAACTATTTCTAATGACACTAGGGACAATTTTGAAGAAACTAAAAAATTCTCAACCTCCTGGTGAAGAACATGATCAACATCTTAATACCATAAGATGTTTTTTCTGAATTACCAATGGATAAAGAAGAATATGAATCTAAAGCTATCTTTAATTTAAAACACCCCTATAACACCAGGAGTAAAGGCCAAAATTCACAAGAAACCCCACCATCAACATATACTTCCAATACATGTAAAACAACTGCTCAAAAGGAAACAATCATCCCCGATATTGAATATAGTTTGATTGATGATTTAAAAAGGGCCAAGGCCAAAATATCTTTGTTTGAACTTCTTAATATACCCTCTATGAGAGAAAATCTTCCCAAGAGCTTGATTTTAAACAAATCCATGGAATTTCAGAACAACAACAACTTAGAAACTTTCTCTAATCCTAATGGTCAGAGGCCAAGTGGGAAAAGGAATCTCCCTTTCTTACTTACCTTTGAAATATTTAATAGAAATGTAAATAATTGCATGATAGACTCAGGTGCTTCATCAAATGTTATGCCATTTTCTATATGCAAGAAATTGAATGCATCTTGGGAACCCTTCCCCACCCAGATTGTTCAAATTGATATATCAAGAGTGAGAGTGGTAGGGGAGTTAAATGATGTCCTTTTAACGTTGTCTTTTGCTCCAAGGATTCATCAAACCATTGATATTGTAATTGCTAACATTCTCGAAGCTTATGGCATGTGGTTGAGTAGACAATGGGTAAAAAAAATCAAGGGTTATTTTTCCACTAACTGGTCCCATTTATGGATCCCCTACAATGAAAGACCCAACCAAATCAAGATTGTAAGAGAACCATATATTAAACAAACAGTCATTGATCTGAATGATCCCAGTGATCCTCATTAGAGGAAATTTGGGGTCTAAAATGCGCCTTATAAGAAAACGCCAACAATAAATTTTGTGAGTTGGAATTCAAGAACCAATAGAATTTCAATAAAATGAGTCAACCATAATGGTTGAATTGACATATTTGTCATAAAAGAAAACTACTTTTTTTTGTTTGTATTTTCGACATATCTCCTTGTGTTTTTACTCAAATTTTAGGTAGGAGAGCTTGTTAGATGCGGAATTTAATACTGCATCCAATGATTACCCACACTGCATACTTTTTATGGACCTCGCTACCCTAAAAACAAGAAATGCCTGAAAAAACGTGATGATGATGCCATCACCACGTTATTTTCAGGAATTTCTTGTTTTTAGGGTAGCGGGTCTGTCAAAAGTATGCAGTGTGGGTACTCTTTGGATGAGGAATTAAATTCCACATCCAACAATCTCTCCCTCTTGGAATTTGAGTAAAAACACAGGGAGATATGTCGAAAATATGAACAAAAAAAGTAGTTTTTTTCGTTCTTCCTCCAAAATTAATAACTATTATTTTATTATTTTAACTATTATTTTATCATTTTCCTTAGGAGGCCCATTTTAGACCTCAAATTTCCTATAATGGTTGTTTACTTCATCTCATGCATAGATAATTACACATTTGATTCTTTTTTCGGGAGCCTTCATGTGTATTATTCCCCTATGGAGGATGTCGGAAATTTATCTAAAATCAATAATTATATTATTGTTCCATTTGTTGGTTTTGTTGTTCATAATGTATATAATGTGAATACAAATTTTATAATAGATTTGTGTTCATGGAATTTATTCTTTGATGGGTCTAAATCAAAAGATGGAGTTGGTTCTGGTTGTGTATTGATGGATCCTAAAGGCACCAAAATAATGATCGCCTGTAGATTGGATTACCAATAACATTTCTAACTATGAATCTCTTGTACAGGGACTCAAGAAAGAAATCAATTTAGGTGTTTAGGTTATAGAGTGTTATGGTGACTACGAGATTATTGTAAAGTGGGTAAGAAACAAGATCCATTGTATATCACCACGTTTGATTAATTATCGAAAACTTGTTAGGGACATGACTATTAATTTTAAATATTTTAACATTAATTATGTCCCTAGATCCCATAATTTTGATGCATACTTGTTAGATAATACTTCATCTAATCTCATTACCCCTAAAGTTTTGTCCCCTGATACTTTCTCAATAGAATTAATATACATACCTTCTATCCCAGACAATGTCACCAATTGGAAGGCATTTCATAATGATCAACAAATCCTAGACCTTTTGATAGCCCAAGATACTTTTAAAGATGTAGCTATTGATGAGGCTGATCATGATATGTCCTTATCTGAAACCAAATTCCCTTCCATTCTTATCCCTAAGTCAATAATTAACTTGGAAAAGTACTATGAACTGTAGGACAAATTCAAGAATACAACCAACTGTAAGACACATAGTTCTTCTCTGAATTATAAGACTGCCAATTTGGGAAATGAAAAAAATGTAACTGATCAATATAGGGGTTAGTTTTTCACCTGAAGAAGAAAAGGATTTGATTAAACTCTGTAAGGAGTTTAAGGATGTGTTTGCTTGGACATATGATGACCTTAATACCTTTGACACCAAAATCATGCAGAACAACATTCCTATGAAGCCTACTGTCAAACCCTATCAGTAGAAGTTGTGAAAGATGCACCCTAGTCTTGAACCATCTGTGAAGAAAGAGATTGAGAAACTATTGAAATATCGAATTACATTTCTAGTGAGACATACACAATGGATTTCAAACTTAATCCCCATTTGTAAAAGGAATGGGGAAATAATATTGTGTGTGGACTTTCAGAATTTGAATAGAGCATATGAAAAGTATAATTACCCTATTCCTTCAATGGAGAATATATTGCAGAAATTTGTAGGTGCTGAAATGTTTTCCCTTTTAGATGGTTTATTGGGTTACAATAGGTATTGGTTATCCCCTCTGATCAACTCAAAACTGCTTTCAGAACACCTTTGGGAACTTTCGTTTACAGAAAAATGTCCTTCAGATTGATTAATGTAGATTCTACTTCCCAAAGAGATATGGATATATATTTTAGAGGATTAATGTCCTTATGTAGGTGTCTATCTTGATGATATAAAAAATAATTGTAAAAAGAGGCATCATAATCTGTTTTCTATTAGATAGGTTTTCGAAACATGCAGTAATTATGGTATCTAGTTGAACCCGAAGAAGTCTATTTTTGTGGTCATGGAAGGTAAGATCTTGAGATTTATTAGCCTTATTACTCCTCCTTCTTCCACATCCGCAATCCACAAAGCAGATCATGAAGGTCCTTTTTTTGAGGTTTTGAAAATTGTTTTCCACAACTCGCAATCCACAATGCATATTACGGATGTTGTAATCCTATTTGTTTTTCATTTTTACCTTTTCGTAACCTGCAATGTAGATTGTGGATGTCAGAAAGCTTTTCTCAATAAAAAAATTAATTTATCGGTCCCACAACTCTGCAACCTGCAACCCACAATGTGGATTACGAAATTCAGAAACCAAACTATAATAAAATCTCAAGTCGCACTTCCACAATTCCGCAACATGCAATATGGATTGTGGATTGCGAGGGAAATAAAGTATTTTTTGGTTAGAAAATTTCATTCCACAACTCGCAATGTAGATTGCGGATTGCAGAAATAAAAAAAATAATAAAGTTGTCAAAAGATCATCCCTGCAATTTTCTTTTCCTCTTTAATATCAGCGGTTGATCTTTTTAAAATATACGATTAATATTCATTTCGTTGTTGAGTTCATTGTTTAAATATTTCAAAGTTTTACTTTTATTTTACCATTTCCAAACTGTGAATTCTACCTCGACAAAATATTTTTTTATTGCAAATTTTTACCAGGTTGACGGATTTACCTCTCCCAACCAAATTGTTGGTAATTTATTCAAATATATTTCCATCCATTGGTCCAAATTCAGTAATATTTGGGTTAAAATTAATTCTTTTTTTCATTTCTATCGAAATTTACCCTATCGCATGTTAGCCACTTCAAGGAATACCGGATCTAAAACAACCCTTAACGAGCAAAAGAACAAAGACCCAAACTTTGGAATTCTCTTAGACACAAATGGACGAGTGGCCTAAACATATCACTTATATTGATCCATAATATACTCATTTTTTTATAACGATGACTTTTTAGGCATTTAACATGACCAACCGGCTTACAAAAACATCATTAAGTCTCAAATCCATACCATAGCATCTAGGAACACTCTTATGCCTTATACCAATGCCGTAAAATGGATAATTGACCATGAAAACCCTCAATACCGCTCATTTAATGCCCACACATAGACCCATTTGGATTATTTTCACCCAGAAGTTATTTCCTGAGATTATACCCTCTGGCCACCCCAACATATGCTTAACAAAAAAGTTTCTTGAAAATTCTACAACACAATATTATTTCGAAGAAATGCTTATGTCCTATATGGACGACCTTGTTGGGTGTGTTCTAATATCTTAAATACACCTAATATTTAATTATCGAACGAGGTTGGTAAGCTTAGAGTTGCTACAAAATATATGCGAAGGTAGAGGGATTCCTATGGCGTTGTAGAAATACTTTAATAAACAAAAGATTGAAAAATCTTTCAAAATGAAAAACAGAGTCAAACTCCTAAAAATTTAACTATTAATGTGATTAAAGCAAAACATCATACTAGGATAATATCATACTACTCATTAATTAACTCTTCTTCTTCTTAATCTAAGAACGGGAAAAATTTCATAAACAACTTCAGAAACTGAGAAGGGTCTAATTTATGACTAAGTAGAAAAAATAAATAAAGAAGCAAGTAGAAAACTTAATAAAGAAAACTTAATTAATTAACTATTACCTAATTACCAAAACATAACAGAATTCAAAATTCCAAAGAAATAAAACTTAAAATAGGTAAAAAAATAAACTAAGAACACTAAAGGTCGGATGGAAGGCTGGACGATAGTCTGGAAGGAAGGTCTGAATGACAGTCCAAACACACAATCCGAATGAGAGGCTGTATACAGAGAATAATAAAAATAGACCTAAATGATTTAATTATCAGCTGATTTTGTGCATATGAAAAACAAGATGCACAAAGGACAGAATTTAAACCTAATTAATAATTAAAATAATCAAAAGGGATTACTAATCTATGGGTATGAAGAGATTGTTTCTATTATTAAATAAAACAAACTGAAACGTTGCTGAATTAATCTGTATTTAAACAAAAGTTAACAAAACTAATTCTAACTACAAATCAGACCTAAGACTAACTAAATTTTATCTATTTGTAAATATAACATTAAGCATTTAACTGGAAGAGAAGACTGAAATGAAAACTGAAAACAAACTACACCTGATCGGTCACTCTAATTCTATAGGAAAAGACTACATTAATAGAATAATTACATTAACTACAACCAACATATGTCACATAAAGTAAATAAATGGAAAACTATAGTAACATAATCACATGAACAAATTAAAACAAAACTACTTATCTGTGAAAGAGAAAATAACAAAAACATGTACGGACATGGGAGCCATTGGTTGTTGAGGGGCCCTCTCAGCAATCAGGGGATGCTTGTCTAACACCTACGCAAACTCAACCATGAATAGCAGAATGTACAGACTTTTATTCGGAATATGGGGCAAAATTACAGTGTTCTTAGGGACACATTACATGCATAAAATTGGAACTGTCAACTCCCCTAGCTCTCAAATGGAAGCATTTATATAGTGTTTATGAGAGTTTGATCAAGTTGACCCTTTAGTAGTCGACTGCTCTCTAAATTTAGCCTATTATAATGAACATTAACTGTTTACAGGCCATTGCATAGTCGGGTTCCTCCCTCAGCATGATCGTGGCATCTTCAGCATGAGCAGGGCTTTGTGGTGGTGTATCTACTCCTCCTTTCGAGTGGTCGGTGGAGTGGTGTTGGGCATAGGAAATGTACATGATGGGTCTTCCAGAACATAGGTCATTCATCAATGTGAACAAACTTCAAATGTGGTGCATGGACTCCTTCCTTAGCACAGCAAGAAGAGAGGTGGTGAGCGAAGGAGATTGCAAGATGGTGCGCTATCCAAAACACAGCTTTATTACCCAGGCATGTGGATAACAACTTTTTTGCAAGTCGTTTTATGTTTTTTACCGCACAAGCTGATGGGCGATCTGGATGGGAGTCTGAACAACTAGCTGCATTGTGAGATGGATACATTGAGCATTAATCTAGGGCAAACATGGAAAACCACTAGCGAATTTCACGCAATGGGCTGGATGACGAGGTGAACAAAATCAACACAATAGTGATCCTTAGGCTGGGGGCTTCATCAAACATCAAACACGTGGATAACAGGTGGTGTCAGGCAGTGGCAGCATGATGTTGGGCCACAACAGCATGAACGTAGCATGCAGGTTCCTTCTTCAGCTGGTAAAGATATGTTGGATGGAGAACTAGACAACAAGCTAGATGATGGTTGCACATGGCTGGATGAATGCTTGTCTGTTTAATGAGCTAAAAACTAATATGTCTATTATAAGCTTACAAAAAAACTGTAAATTTGTAAACAAACAAATAAATTAATAGATATATTAAATATGCTTTAAATAATAGAAATTTAAGTCAATAAAGTTGTAAAAATAATGTTAATAACTAGAGTTTCATAAACATCAAATTCGTTCCTACCTCATGCTAAATAACTATCTGCATGACATAAAATACACGAAAGATAATAAAATATGCATTTAAATGTGTTATTTTAATGCCAAAAATGATAACAAAATGAAGCTCAACATTCCCCCAAACCGGAGAAATGCCAGGTCCCAATGAGCAAAGAAAAAGATAAGAGATCATACTATCAAAGAGAACTTTGAAATGTGATCCAGCAACAGGCATATGCATGAATGAGTGAGTTCATAAAGTTTATAATTAGTTCAACCATGTCCAAAGTAAAACTTTGGACAAGTTGAACGTATGACACAGAAGGTATAAAATTAGTCATTTGATAGTTTACATGCATGATTGAGTAAAAGGATAGAGTTACTAATAGTGAAATAATAACTAAAAAAAACTTTGAAGGTCAAAGCATTCTCATGGAGGTAAAAAATATTTTCCAGAAACAAAATTTGGTTAGCAAATTTTAGTCATAAGTACTATAATATCACCAAGTTTAGATCGTCATGTGGTATTTCATTTGGATTACCCTTCGATCCTTCATATAGTCCTCCATATTGATCTTCTGTAAAAATATACTTCATGCTATAACCAAGTTCCATTGCTAATTTATCCTGAAAAAACACTTATCATTTTGTCAGAGAAAATAGAACTGTCATATATAATAAAAATAAAAATAGTCTAATTGTTCCTAATCCTTCCCCCAATCCAAAGGTATGGCGTGTCCTCGAGCCATGAGAAAGAAGATTCGATTGTTCCATATAAAAAGAGTCCTATCATGATGTTTTATTAATTTGTAAAAAGAAAAACTAACTAGTAAATGGAAATGATTAAGATATGTATATTCATGAAAAATATAACAGTGCTTAGAAATACCACTTAAATGTTGAGAAGATAACTAAAAGCATTACAGAGGAAAAGCTAGTCATTCGTGCCTTATTTTAAATATATATTGTCATCATAAGATATTTTGAGTTTACCTCGGAGTGTGTGATATTTTATAGCTATGGGTCCCATTTCTAGGATAATGACATCCTAGGTATTTGTTGAATTGGATGGCTAGGTCCAATCCCAACTTACAACGATTCTCAAATGACATTAAAAACAATCATCCTTAAAATAAAATTTGAAAATTTTTCTTCATATTTATCATTATTCTCCAAATCATGTGTATAGTAGTGCATTAACCATATCTCTTTTACCCGATATTGCCTCGCTACTAGCAGGCCTGTTCAGTACCCCGACGGGTTTATCTTGGTACCATGCAAGCATAGTCCCACTTCCAGCAGGCTTATTCAATACCTCGATGGGTTTACTTGCATCTATCGAGCTTCCTTGTTTTAATTTTTTACTTAGCATTGACCCGCTTCTAGCAAGCCTTCTCAGTACCCTGGCGGGTTTTCCTATAATGATATTAAGTATATGGAAGTCCATTGGTACTAGAGCATGCTAAGCCTTGCTAAAACACATAATTCAATTTTGCAAAAATAAACTTAGAAATACTTTTCATATTGGCCTTAATCATAAATTATGTCAAAAGAGAATAACTTAAAGCTGTTCTTTGAACTTACAATCCTTCTTCTTCATGAAAGATAAATAATGTTCCCCACAGGAAAAAATTCCACCTACTATCGAGTTATCACACAAAGATATTTTAAGAGACAAGTTTTGATAACAAGTATAGGATAAACTAGTAATCCATAGGTATAAGGTGAGATTCAAAAAAGATAATAATAAGAGTAAGTCTTATCATGCAACTGTTTAAAATAGAAAATCAGAAATATACATGTCTGAATCAAAATACCAAAAACTATCTGAATCATAAAAGGAACGATTAAGAATGATGTACACAGAATTGCTATAAGCTGTAATTTTTTAAGAAAGATTTAAGATATCTTAGGATCATAAATTGTCTTTCAGATAATACTCCATGAGTTGCTTATAGATAAAATTATTATAATCAAACTGCAAAACCACTTGTTAGATGATTCATATTTATTTATAAAAACATATATAACATTATGGAAAGAAGAAGAGTCACCTATAGTAACTCTTATTTATTTAATAAAACAAATATATATATATATATATTTACATAACATCCTATTCTACTAAAAAGAAAGAAAACAATTTAAGTATATGAATTCTTCCAATGTAACAATGTTCGAAGCAAAATTAGAAATATACCTTTATCCACATCTAAGAAAAATATTGCAATGATTACCGGGATATGAAGAATCAACCAAGCTGTTTGATTTAGCAGCAATAAACATTGAAGAAGAGGATGATACCGTGGCTTGGTTCCCTCTTGGAAACATATTTCAATGTGACCTATGTATTATATGCTTTCTTCTTCATTTGTTATGTCACGAGATCTTTCATTGAACTCTAGGATGTATAAAGAATCTAAGTTTGGTGATGGGGAATATTCAGGTTCTAATGTCCCTCCCTCATTGAATGAGAGGAATTCTAGGTTGATCTTGTCTTCTTATGGAAAAGATCAAGTAGAAACTTCACTTTCTTCCATAGTCTTTACAATCCCTTGATCTATAACCTCTCCAAATCTCGTATGAATTTCTTGCAATAATGTTGGTGGGGTAGGTAAGGTGGGTAACTATTGCAGTTCAACACTGTAAGCATATTGTACTGCTTTATTATTGTTAGAATGTGGACTGGATTGAACATGAATGTGCGTAGGGCATAGAGGAGGTTTATGAGAAGGTGATTGTGACGAGTGTAATTGAATATCTTGTGTGGTTGATATTGCCTGAAAAATGGGATATTGTTGAAAATCTTGTAGAACAGGAAGTGTTGCATCATAAGAGAGAGTATCCCTATGATCATTAGATGGGACAGAAAGGATTTGTGAACAAGGTTGACAGGGGTTAAGATGAGGCTGAGAAGAGGGTATATTCTTACTAATCTTGAATTTTCCTCTTGAATACCTTCTACATAATTCACAAACATTATCATATGATAACTGAAATATGTCACCTATTCCCATCAAACTTAAAATTTCTAAATATTCACTTTTTATGCCTTTAAGTAAAAGTCTTTTCAAGGTATCCTTCCTTGACTGTCTTAGTTTTTATCTTTGAAGGTTGTATTGAAAGCGTTCAACATAATTTTCCAAAGTTTATTCTTCTCCCCGTGTTATTTCAAAGATGTCTTCATTGACCCTGCAATAATCTTGGTATCTTTTCAAGAACATATGTTTCATGTCTTCCCAATTTTGAATGCAATTCCCACCTAGGCTCATGAACCATCAAAGGGTTGCTCCTTTCAAAGTAAGGGGGAAAAATTTCATATTTTTAACATTATATGCTCTATAGAGTATTTCCAATTGAAATAAAAATTCATCGGGGTCTTCATTCTCTAGTCTGTGAAAATTTGGAAAAATAGATGGGGGAACGTACCGTAATTGTGCCACTCCTCCTGGATCTCTAATAAGGAATTCAAAGGTAACAACTTCTTCATCGTTCTTTCCTACCATATCTTCCCACGACATAAGTAACTATTCATATATTATATTGGGGTTCCTCTTTCAAATGTTCTTGTCAATTTTGTTCGCAAGGTGGGTGGTACTTACAACACCACTAAGTGATTTAATTGTGAAATAAGTCCTACACTCGCATACGAGTAAATTGTACGAAAGTAAATTACCTAAAGGCACCTGTACATCAAATTGAACTTATGAAAAAGTAAACTATCTACATCTGCGAAAAGAAAAAATACGCTTAAGGGAAATAAATCAAACTTTGTGTAAAGTAAACACACTTGTGTGAAAAAGGAACAACAAGGCTTTGGGGAGACCCACTAAAGTGGATGCGTCAGGCTATCACACTATGGAAATTTCGTAGTGAAGTTGTCTTTTCATCTTACCGTTTCCCCTTCCCCTTGCTGTGTAACGTAACTGCAACCTATCTATCCTTATCTATCCAGACTCTGTTCATGAAAAACTAAACTAAAGGAAAACCTAGACTACTGCTACTGCTTGGTTTGGGGGTGGTTTGGGGGGCACCTGTTATAACAGATGCGCAGGTTCTTACTTCTCATATTACCACTCCCCCACCACCAACTTATCACTAGAATTCATAAGCAAATTTTATTTTTTCTACCTTACAGGAAAATTCCCCGGCAACGCCGCCAAAATGTTGGGTGTGTTCTACTATCTTAAATACACCTAATATTTAATTATCGACCGGGGTTGGTAAGCTTAGATTTTCTACAAAATATATGCGAATGTAGAGGGATTCCTAGGGCGTTGTAGAAATACTTTAATAAACAAAAGATTGAAAAATCTTTCAAAATGAAAAACCGAGTCAAACTCCTAAAAATTTAACTATTAATGTGATTAAAGAAAAACATCATTCTAGGATAATATCATACTACTCATTAATTAAATCTTCTTCTTCTTAATCTAAGAATGGGAAAAATTTCATAAACAACTTCAGAAACTGAGAAAGGTCTAATTTATGAATAAGTAGAAAAAATAAATAAAGAAGCAAGTAGAAAAGTTAATAAAGAAAACTTAATTAAGAAGACTTCTCTAATTCTTTAGCCTATAAGTGTTTTTAGTAAACATACAATTAAAGGAATAAATCCTATGTTGAGTGTCAATCTACAAAGTATTGGTGTATTTTCTAGAAATTAACATGTCTAACCCTAAGTTCAATATAAACAACAGGGAATTAAACTAAACCAGAGATACAATTATCAGATATTACATCGATGATAAATGAGGAAATCAAAGACAAAAGAAGAAAATCAAATCATAATTCAAAAACACGCTTTGATTGAAAAGAAATAAAAAAAAGGATTTTAATAAGTACTTTAAAATAATCTAACCTAAGGTCCTAGAGGCTGATGTAACTATTACTTAATTACCAAAACATAACATAATTCAAAAGCCAAAGAAATAAGACTGAAAACAGGCAAAAAATAAACTAAGAACACTAAAGGTCGGATGGAAGGTTGGACAACAGTTTGGAAGGAAGGTCCGAAAGACAGTCCAAACACACAGTCTGAATGAGAGGCTGTATATAGAGAATAATAAAAACATACCTAAATGATTTAATTATCATCTTATTTTGTGCATATGAAAACAAGATGCATAAATTAAAGAATTTAAACCTAATTAATAATTAAAATAATCAAAAGGGATTACTAATCTATGGGTATGAAGAGATTGTTTCTATTATAAAATAAAACAAACCGAAACGTTGTTGAATTAATCTATATTTAAACAAAAGTTAACAAAACTAATTCTAACTACAAATCAGACCTAAGACTAACTAAATTTTATCTATTTGTAATATAACATTAAGCATTTAACCGAAAGAGAAGACTGAAAGGAAAAATGAAAACAAACTACACGTGACCGGTCACTCTAATTCCATGGGCAAAGACTACATTAACAACATAATTACATTAACTGCAACAAGCATATGTCACAGAAAGTAAATAAATGGACAACTATAGTAACATAATCACATGAACAAATTAAAACAAAACTACGTATCTTTGAAAGAGAAAATAAAAAAAACACGTACGGACATGGGAGCCACTGGTTTTTTAGAGGCCCTCTTAGTAATCAGGGGATGCTTGTCTAACGCCTACGCAAACTCAACCATGAACAACATAATGTACAAAATTTTATTCAAAATATGGGACAAAATTATAGTGTGCTTAGGGACAAATTACATACATAAAACTAGAACTGTCAACTCCCCTAGCCCTCAAATGGAAACATTTATATACTTTTTATGAGAGTTTGAGCAAGTCGACCCTTAAGTGGTCGACTACTCTCTAAATTTAGATAATTTTAATGAACATTAACTATTTATAGGGCAGGGCATAGTCTGGTTCCTCCCTCAGCATGATCTTGGCATCTTCAGCATGAGCAGGGCATCGTGGTGGTGTATCTACTCCTCCTTTCACGTGGCTGGTGGAGTGGTGTTAGGCATAGGAAATGTACATGATGGGTCTTCCATAACATAGGTCCTTCATCAGCGTGAACAAATTTCAAATGTGGTGCACAGACTCCTTCCTAAGCGCAGCAAGCAGAGTGGTGGCGAGAGAAGGAGATTGCTGCAAGCTGGTGCATTGTCCAGAACATGGATTTATTACCTAGGCATGTGGATAACAACTTCTTTGTAGGATATTTTATGTTTTTTCAGCATGCAGGCTGATGGGCGATCTAGACGGAAGGATAAAAAGCTAGCTGCATTGTGAGCTGGATACACTGAGCATTAATCTAGGGCAAACATGGCAAACCACCGACGAATTTCGTGCAACGGGTTGGATGATGAGGTGATCAAAATCAATGCAATAGCAATCCTTAGGATGGGGGCTTCATCAAACATCAAACACGTTGATAGCAGGTGGTGTCAAGCAGTGGCAGCATGATGTTGGGCCACAACAACGTGAACGTAGCATGCAGGTTCCTTCTTCAGCTTGCTGGTAAAGATATGTTGGACGGAGAATTGGACAGTGAGCTGGATGATGGTTGCGCATGGCTGGCTGAATGCTTGTCTGTTTAACGAGCTGAAAACTAATATGTCTATTACAAGCTTACCAAAAAACTGTAAATTTGCAAGCAAATACATAAATTAATAGATATATTAAATATGCTTTAAATAATAGAAATTTAAGTCAATAAAGTTGTAAAAATAATGTTAATAACCAGAGTTGCATAAACATCAAATTCGTTCTTACCTCATGCTAAATAACTATCTACATGACATAAAATACATGAAAGATAATAAAATATGCATTTAAATGTGTTATTTTAATGCCAAAAATGATAGCAACATGAGTTTCAATAGACCTTGCTGCATTCCTACCTAAAACCAAGAAACTATGTCCTATCTCTTGGTTTAGGGAACATTTCTCTCTGTTAGCAGCAATGTTATACATGTTGTATGGAATTCCCAACTATACAATTTTTAAAGCGGAATGGTGCCTCTTGCTCATCATATTCTCACGACAGGGGATTCATTTAACTGGGCTCAAATATTGTCACTCATTTTGAAAGAAGATATTGAGAAGCATCAAAAGACTCCAACATCCAGGAAACCTACTTTTTATCTTTCTACTTATGTGATGGACGTGTTCTGTGCAGTGTTCCCTTTCCCATCCATGGGATGGAATTGGACCAAGGTTGGACCTCCAGTTCATATTTATTTCTCAACGTTATGGGAGGACAAGTTCTTTCCTTTTATCTTTAACATTTGTGATCATTTCATAGGTTCTATCTATCAAACAATATTTAAGGAATGCACCTACATTCTCAGCCAGAGCTAAAGCATTGATCTCCACCATGGCAGATTGGTGTGTTAGTGAATATTTTGCGTATATCAGAATGTGGGGTAGCAATGATTTTCATATGCTGCCAAGAATTATGCCAAACAGGATGGTTCTAGAAGAGATTTCTTTCCAGACAGTCATTGATGGAGTGTTTCCAAAACTCACTGGAGCCAAAAGGAAAGGGTGTCCCAAATTCCCCATCAGCCTTGGACCTCTAGTAATACAAAACTCCACCTATGAGAGCATTCTTTTCAAGAAAATTACTACCATGAATCTTGGAGAATCCCCTAAAAGAATACATGATCCAAAGTATTTCATGGAAAACCACTTTACCCAAGAACAACGCTCACCAAGGGGACCCTGGTTCTATCTATCAAAGGGCCAATTCTTTCTCAGAGGTTTTGAGTAGGATATCTTCTCCTGATGAGAAGAAATTCATTTTCCAATACCAGAGGAAGCTGAAAACAAAGGTATTGCAATACAGAAAACTTGAATTAGCAGTAGAAGAGAAGGAACATTACCAATTCATTGAAAAGGAGGCACAAAAATAACAATCTAGCACCTCTTCTATGACAACTGAGAAAACAAATGATCATGGAAAATATGTGATTGAATATACTCAACATGTTGATGTATATGTAACTTCGGAATGTATTCTTCTATGTATCTTATGTATTGTAACCTGATGTTTATTCCGGGATGTTTCTATTATGTATTTGAGTCATGTGGTCATGCCCCAATGTTCCGATCGGGAGGATTAATAATGTAAACAAGTCATATCAAGTCATTAGGTAAGTCCCCACAGTTTAGGGGCACTTGAGTTATTATACACTAATTAAGGTGTAGGCTCGAGTAATAATTATTAGGTCGAGCCTACGTGTGAAATGGTAATTCAAGTGAACGGACTAATATAAATAGAGAGGGTGAGTCTCTCTATTTGTCACTTGTGAATTACATCACTTGCTCTCTCAAGTGTGCCGCACCTTTGGAGAAGGAAATACTTGGCTTGACAGAAGACAGAAGGCTGTTGTTGTGTTGGGAGGTCATCTTACTGTTTTGGGATCACATCTTGTGGTGATACTATCTTAGAGGAAGTTGAGGGGTTTTCTCCATTTATGGTTTCCCCTCCTAAAATCTTTGTGTCTCTTGTCTCTTTTGATGTGCTTATGTGATTGCTGTGCTTGTTATTCTCTCAGTGAAAAGATCTTAACATAATGCTAGCTTAAATGTTGAAAAACTAACACAACAAACTCAAACTTCATCTACTCTTGAAGCCCTAATGAGGTCAGCTGAGATAAAGAAGAGTTTAGAAAGAATTGTAGAGGTAGAGGCACAGGAAACAACTTTTGCACCTCAAGCACATAAGCAAAAGATTGAAATGACACCACCACATGTAGAGATGTTTTAGATCGAATATAGTGACCTTGAACAGGAAACACTTCTCATCAGTTTCTCATGTCCCATCACTATTCTTATTACTCTACCTGCAATTGTCTCAGTGACCCAAGCATCTATGGATTCACTGGAAGGTTTATTGGATAATCATTCATTCTCTGAAATCCATCTCTTGGAAATTATCACCCATTTCATTGAGGCATATTATTTTCCTTTACCTCTCCCAATCACCATTCTTTTTTCCACTTTTCCTATCCTTACAGTTCCATTGTCAGCAACAGTTGAACAACCCACTCCTCCCATTCAGATTACATCTCTGCAGACATTCCAAACACAAGTTCCCTTTGTATCCTTACATCCCATTATTATTTCTATACATGCCACCTTAGCATAGCATATTACTCCTATTCCTATTTCCATCCCTTCACCCTGAGTTTCTCATTCCCATATACAATCCATTTCAATTCCCTGGGTGAACTTGCCCATCCCAACCCCTGTTATCTCTCAACCTGCGTCTTTAGTCACAGTGTCTAAAGTGTCAACTCCCGCAGTAGAAGAAGTAGCATATTTTGGAGATGATGTTGTGGTTTAACTTGGGGAATACTTTTGGATAATAAAACATAAATTTGTGGTGAAAAAAGACACCAAGAGAGAAAGAGAAGGAAAAATCATGCAAGTAATTGTACCAAACCAGATTATATGGAATAGAGTTTCAACAAACGTCAAACATGAAGCTTTGGAAAAATAAGTAGCTATGGGAGCCTTTGTAGGGGATAATTATGACTCATTTTCCTCACTCAATAAGGAAATCAAGGCCAAAGAACAAGAACTGCAAAGGTTTAAACATGAGAAAACTAAAGCCCTGGAGCACCATCAAAATGAGTTGCAGAGTTTAAAAAATAGTTATGAGGACTAGTGTATTTGGTTCTTCAGATCTTATGTTTAGGGTTTGGTCTCTCTATATATGAGGCCTTTTTTTTTGTTCATTTCATACTGGTAATCTATATTGAGGATTTTTTGCTCGATTTTTTCATTTAGGATTTTCCCATGATAAATTGTTGTGTCCCTTGTGATTATGTTTCTTTTAGTGATCCTCTTTATGTTGTTATCATGAAAATTTATGAAATGATAATAAATTTATGGATTAAGCTATGGAAGCATAGAAAACTTAATATGGTATCATAGCTATCCTAAAAAGAGCATCTTTCATAAGGTAAATCTCTCTCTCCTTATTTGGATAAGAAAAATAGGGTTTTCTAATCAAGTGAATTTTTTTAGTGCAAGTGACATAGGGAAGTTTGCCCCTCCTATACGCATCTTTTTGCACCAAGATCAAATATTTTTAGTGGTCAGATCCTCCAAAAAGTCAATCCTTATTTTGTCTTGAAACAAGGAAACCTGAAAATCTAAAACAAAATCAGAAACTGCATTCTGGGATCTTCCAAGTCCCGTTTCAGGGTTAGAATTTGGATTCTTCAGAAACTGACTGTACCTTCATGCTCACCTCACTCAAATACATCTTTTGGTGAGTAAATTTTTCATTTCTAAGAAATTTTCAATTTTTGTCATTTTCTGATCTCTAGGACAAGATGTCTCTAAGCACTAAGCTTCATTACAAGTTGGAAGGCATAGAAAACTTTTGTGCTTGGAAATACATAATAGGACTCATTCTCGAAGAGAATTATCTTGCAAAGTTTATCAAGGGAGTCATGTCATATCCCAATGAAGATGAAGCAAAGGAAAAATACAAGAAATACATGATTAGAGCCAAGAGGATCATAGCCGATTCAATCAAGGATCACTTGATTCCTCAAGTATTCTCTAAGGATACACCTAATGTAAATTTGAGCATATAGATCTGTAGACAAATACACAACTCACAAAGAAGATCTCACAATTTACTCAGCAATTGAAGAATGAAACAGTGCAAAAGGCTTGCGGCTGTGAATGTTTTCATTAATCAAAAAAGTAATCCAGATGATAATTACAATAAAGTAAAATGGATTTAATAGCCACAAGCAATTCAAATCCACATGAGGAAGTTCGAATTGATTAGACTCTACTTGACTGTAGGTAACCAAGACTTTGTCTAAAGCACTATTGGAGGACCTAGTAGTTAACTGTCCTTGTCTAAACCATAACCTGAGTTCATTGGAGCTATAAAACACAACCAGGTGTTACATTTAGTGTTGACTAATGGTTAACTGACTGTGGTAGGTGAGAAATGCGCCCCACATGTGTGTAATCAAGTAAACCTAGCGCTAACTGAATGTAGAGGACTAGAACTGAATGTAACTGACTCCTAACTTGGCTTGACTAGTCATTAACTGAAGTGAACTGACCTT
>LPNX010040875.1:67922-109895 GCA_001517045.1 Pseudotsuga menziesii
TAAGGATATGTTTGATTCCCTATCTAGAATATATGAAGAAGAACCTCCTAAGAAGTCAGCAAAGGAAGAAGTTGAAGAATATATTTTATTCTCTTCTTTCTTAGGGTTTGTGACATCGGGAAGTGATACATGGATGATTGATAATGGTGCTTCAAAGAACATGATAGGTCAAAAGAAGACTCTCTCCAATTTTGAAGAAAGTGAGTCTCCTCATAAAGTTTCACTAGGAGATGACTATCAATATCCCATCAAGGGAATAAGAGAAGCCACATACAAGCATGATTTAGGAACCTTGATGAAGATGAAGGATGTATTATATGTGCCTGGATTGAAGAAGAAATTGATTTATATTTCATTCCTAGATAAGAAAGGATTATGGGTTTCCTTTATAGATGGTGAAGTTCTTATGTGGACTAGAGGTAAATCTATAGAATATGCATCTATCATTGGGACAGAAGAAGGTGGCCTATATGAACTGAACAATCACTCTAAATAATCCTTGATTCATGATACTAGAATTACATGTGAACTATGGCACAAAAGGCTTTCTCACATAAACTACAAATTTATACCACATGTGAGTAAGGTAGTCACGGGTGTACTAGACCTAAATATTGATAATGAAGGAATATGTAAAGTATGCATGAAAGGAAATAACATAAATAATCCATTTCCAAAGAGTGACACCAAGTCAGGAGGAATATTGGAACTTATACACTCAGATGTATGCGGTCATTTTCCCTCAACATCTTTAAGTGGGTATGTATGCTATGCAACTTTCATTGATGATTACTCTCATAAGACTTGGGTTTAATTTTTGAAATCAAAAGATGAAGTGTTTGGAAATTTAAAGGAATTCAAAGCATTGGTAGAGAATATTTCAGAAATAAATATCAAGACAATCAGGGAAGATAATGGAGGAGAGTATAATTCAAATGAATTTGGAAGCTTCTGCAAAGATGTTGGGATTAAAAGGGAACTTATCACTCCCTATCATACACAACAAAACAATGTTGCTGAAAGGAAGAACTGAACCATTATGGAAGCAGTGAAGACTATGATCCATGATCAATATCTTCCTATGCACTTACGGGATGAAGCAGTAAGGACAACAATATATGTACATAACATAATATCCCATAATGCACTTGGATTCAAGACCCCTGAAGAAATGTTCTTAGGAAAGAAACCAGAGTTAAGTCTGTTAAAGTATTGTAACTTTGGAAGATATTCCAAATGTATTGAGTGTGTTCCTCCTTCATGGGATGAGTTTGGTATTGTAAGAGTCATTGAAAGAATCAATGTAAACCTCTGGATGTAAGTCGTGTCAATAGTACCTAAGTGTAAATACAATATTTTTTTTTTGTTGTCTTTCTAGAAAATTTGGCCCTATTAGGTTATAGGTCAATTCAACTGAAGAATATAAATACAGAAGTGCTCCCCTTCATTTGAACACACCTTACACTCAATAATTGCACTGGAGAGAGAGAGAGAGAGAGAGAGAGAGAGAGTCTACTGTGGAAGATAAGAAACTATTATTGTTTCTAGGTTTTTACACTGTACTTGGTCGAATTATATACTGAGGAACTTTTGCATGGTTTTCTCCATTGTGGTTTCCCCAAAGAAAATAATTATGTTTTCTTGTGTTGTTGTACTTGTCTTTCTTTCAATGATACTTTGCATATGGTTATGATGTTATTATGCTAAATGTTTTTATATATTGTATAACCATTAAAAATATAACATGGTATCAAATACACCCTGAAATAATTCTTTGTACAACATAAACACTACTACAACTACAACTACTGAAGATTAGGGTTTCATGCTTGAAAACCCTAGAAGACAAAAACTAGTATTGTTGGGACTTTCACTATAACTAGAGATTGGATAATTATTAGGAGCTAAAAATTTGACAGGGAGAACATAAAATATTTATGTACCATGAGTAAAATTTTCAGCCTCATATTCTCTATAATATAGGATATATGATTCCTCCAACTCAGGGTTCTAGCCTCTCCCAGAATTCATCATTAAACAGGTAACCTAGGGAGAATCACCATATCTTGGGAAATAAAGGTACAACTTAAATTTAGAAAGATGTTTCATATAAGTAATGGACTATAGTATCTTTGGTAAAATTTTACAACCCCTAAGGTGAAACATTGACACATGGTAGTACATACAAGTTCGCTATGCTGAACAATCCCGAAATAAGTCACCTTGGAAAACGTTGCATAAGTCCCACCTGGTGAATCAAATTCTGCTTTAATGTGTGGGTTTGGAAATAAAATACACCAAGTTACCTTAGGAAAAAATGTTGTACCTTGAGGGGAATAAATTTTGGATCTACAGCAGAAAGAATATCAGTGAATTATGCAGAAGAAATCAGAGAAAAACTAGGGCTTCTTGTTCTAGGAACTTCCCTCAACCAATCAGCTGAGGAAGGTGAACCATCAAAATTGACCTAGAAGGGTGCATATTTCTATTAAAGAAGGTTCTCATTTTGTGGACTATTAATTTTTGACCTAACACTGTTTCTAGAGAAAACTAGGGCATCAAATATTTTGTAGTTTTGTCCACATTTATGGGAAAATAAGTATTTTTCTCAGCTCACCTTCAGGAGGCACATATTTATATCCGACCGGATACAAAATATACCTAAGTTTAAAAATTGGGGTTTCTCTATCAAACCCTAGGTCCACTAGAATCAGTCTTCCAAAAGATCCTTCAAGCAAGCATCAAGTTGAAGTATTCTCACCGGTAAATTCTATCCTCTCTATTTCCATTTGAGGTTCTCATTTTTATCATGATGACAAATAGTACCAATATTGAGGAAAATATTTAAAGAGTCAAGAACTTATAAGCATGGAATTATAGAGTGCTTCTCATACTTAAAGAAGCATGACATGAAGAACTATGTCAAAGAAGAAGCTACAGATCCAGACGACGATAAATTCAAAGAAAAGAAAAAGAAGGACATAGTCAAAACAAAGATAAGTATTTTCATCTCCATTGGATCTCGGATGTATCATCCTTGAAGTCTCCCAAGGATATGTTCGATGCAATGAAAAACATGAACGGATATGACCTTGAGAACCCAACTCAAGGATGTGAAAGTGCAATGTCAAAAAACATTCAACGTTACTTCACAAGAAGATCTCATCTCAAGGAGCAATTAGAAGTTGTTGAAGACATTGTCAAAGAAACAGAAACATAAATTACAATTTTGAATGGCCTTTCAAGTTCAGTCAAGAGAGTTGTTCTAGTAGGAATATCACATATGGAGGAATGAATGTAAGAAGAAGATTGATTGATTGCAAAATACGAAGAGATGAAAATCAACTCATGCCAAGCAAAGAAAGAACAAGAATGGAAGGATGACATGATCTAGAAGTACCATTCGATCATAAAAAATGATGTTTGGATATGAGTTCAAGACATGAAGGGAAATTTTATAAAGTATTCCAAGTAGATATACAATATCAAGTATACTGCAAATCAAAGTATCAAAATATATGAATCAAGGTTCTTGGTTTCTGTTAGAAGGAGAGAGTCGATTATGACAAGACACTCCTCTAGGGGATAGACACACCTCTTCAGTAGTAGATATTACACTAGACAGTTCGCGTAATAAAAGTAGAAGAACAAATCAAGGAACCTAAATGGTTTGAGACTCTCTACAAAGAACCACCTATGCACAGAAGGATTTGTACAAGCTCAGTAGGAACCCGTGTGATAACATAGACATTTACATGAGGATCTTGGGGATCAACTAAAGTGATGTAGATCCCAGCCTTTACTACAAGGTTAAAGATAGAATCCTATAAATGATGAGAATCTCATAAATGGGTGGAAGAGAAAATTTCCATCAAAGTTCAATATGAAGGATATTGATATCTAGTGACCTCGACAGGTGACATAGATGGATACAAAGAAGACTAGTCACGCATAGGAGGATACCCGTCACTCCATTATCCTAATACATATGCAAAGGGAGGATGGTGCTCCACCTCAGATGGAGTGACTATGGTATATCTTAAAGTTTGAGAATCTTGACATGCCTCTTAGGATTAGAGGTATGATGAAATATAGAAGACATTTTCCTTATCTAAGTAAAATATGCAAAGAAAATGGTGTGGTACCTAAAGGTAACTGCAAATATATGATGACTTTGTTTGAGTTTGTAGTGCTGTGAATAGAAATCTCACTCCAACATATTGTAGAAAGCAGATTGTTTCTCTCGATGAAACCGAGGATGATTATATTGTAGCCTAGAATAAATCAAGTAAATATTCCTCAAGTAATGATGAATATGATCCAAACAAATTATATCAATGAAGATGAATATTATACTTTTATCCATTTCATCATTGGATAAGAAGGTATGCACTGGTAGGACACACAGACACAGTTCTATGTGATTTGTGGTGTAAGAATACTTTCTCAATATTTTTGATCATGAGAAAGATAGGAACAGGTCCTTAGAATTAGACAATGAAGTTGAACTCATTGGAAGAGACACTAGTAATTCGATAAGAGAGAGATCAAGATGGATTATACCAAACAAACAAATAAAAGTATTTGAATTGTCATTTCCTATATATCTAAGTTGTTTAAGATGTGTACATATATATGTTTCTAGATTCATGAAATGTATTATGCATATTAGAATATTTGCAGTTTAGTACTAATATGCAGGTGATGGGTAAGTGTCTTATGTTTTTGTAAAACATTCCATTGCTACTTATGAAACCTCCTTGATGAAATAATGTCTTGGAAATAAAGTTACCGTATGTATACGAGATATAGATGATTGCTGCATTAGCGAAAATAGTTGCATGACATATATATTTATGCATGAGAATTTGTCATTATGAATATGTTACAAAATGTTTCTAATCATACAACTATATTTGACTTGTAGGAAGGATTGTATGTAATTACCTACAAGAGAATAAATGATGAAGTTGCAGATGTATAAGAGAAGAATGGTATAAGTTGTAAATGTATGATGCAGTTGCAGATGTACAAGAATAGAATGTTAAAGAACAAGTTGCAGAAAGGAATTGTAAAGCTCAAGTATGTTTCTACATAGGAACAAGTGGTAGATGTGTTAACCAAGCCTTTGGCTCGTGTAAAGTTTCGATACTTTCAAGACAAATTTTGTGTAGTCCGAAAGGAACTCTCTCGAAAGAGGGAATATGGATGCAGTGGTAGTAGATCAATCTAGAGGAGGATAATTCTGGCTAGGCTTGTTGACCAGAAAGGGTTAGTATGTCAAATGAGGCCTATTGATTCTAGGGGGATTAGCATGTCTAGCTAGATGAGTTTAACCCAAGTGGGTGGGTAATCCAAGACAAGGCTTGTTGGTCCCCAGTTATTTCCATCTATCTAACTAGCCTTATTGGATCTAAAGGGTTAGTAAGTTATACAAAATTCTCAGATGGATCTACCATAGAACTCATCGTGATGCTACTCTGAGATAGTTAGAGGGAAAGAAATGGTTAGTATGTCTGGATAGGGTTGTTTGGCCCAAAATGGTTAGTAATCTATACAAGGCTTGTTTGGTCTCCAAGGAGATCAATCTATCTAACTAGGTTTGTCAACCTAGAAGTGTTAGTAAGTTAGACAAGGTGTTATTGTAAGTGGTTTTAGTATTGTTATACTGATGATTGTTGATATGTTTGCTTTAGTATTGTTATACCAACTCATTGTTGAGATATATGCTTCAGTATTTTTATAATGATGATTGATGAGATGTTTGCTTCACTATTGTTATACTGATTATTGTTTTGATGTGTGCTTCAGTATTGTTATACTGATGATAGCTAAAATGATATTTTCAGTATTGTTATAATGATGATTGCTGAGAAGATTGTTGAGATAGTTTCATTGTTGTCACACTGATGATTGTTGATTGTTGAGATGATTGCTGAGATAGTTTTAGTATTCCTATATTGATGTAGAAATTTCAGTATTCTCATAATGATGATTGTTGATTAATGAGATGATTGATAGTTTCAATATTCCTATACTGATGCAGTAGGTTCAGCATTTTCATACTAATATTGATGTGGAAAGCTCAGTATTTTCATACTGATATTGGTGTGGAAAGAACAATATTTTCATATTAATGTTGATGCGGCAAGTTCAATATTTTCATACCGATGTTGATGTGGTAGGTTCAGTATTTCTATACTGATTTTGATAAGATAGTTTCAGTATTTCTATGTTGATGTTGATAAGATAATTTCAGTAATTATATACTGATAATGGTGAGGTAATTTCAGTATTTCTATAATGATATTGATGATGTTGTTGATTCAACATTTGTATGTTGATGGTGATGATGTGGTTTTCATCCCAACACCTTGTGTTGATGACGCTGATATGATTGTTGTCCCAACACCCTATGATGATAATGTTGATGTGGTTGAAGTCACAACACTTAGTGTTGATGATTATTATGATGTTGTTTCAACATTTTTATATTGGTGATGATGTTCCAGCATATTTATGCTAATAATGAAGATGATGATATAGCATTTATTGATGATGTTGCTTTAGCACTAACATGCAAATGATGTTGTCATTGTTTCATTATTCACATACTAACGATGCAAATGATGATGTTTCATTATTCAGATACTGATGATGTAGATGTTGATGTTTGAGTATTTACATAATGATGTTGTAGATGATGTTTCAGTATTCACATACTAATGTGGTAGAAGAAGATTCATTATTCACATACTGATGTTACAGAAGAAGGTTTAGAAGATGATTCAGTATTCACATACTGATGCTACAAAAGATGATCCTGAGGATGATTTAGATGATTCAGTATCTACATACAGATACTACAGAAGATGATCTAGAAGATTATTTACAATTTATATACTGATAGAAGATGATTCAACACATACAGAAGATGATTCAATATTTACCTATTGAGATTGCAGAAGATGATCCAGTTGAGATCAATGATGAAGATGTATGATGATGTTCCAAAACTTCCTATGACATATAGAGATTCACCGGTCAGTTGTACAGTTGTGGTATTAGTTGCTACTATGGTTGAATACCTTCCTAGTTAAGAGGGAGTGTTAAAGTATAGTAACTTCGAAAGATATTCCATATGTATTTATTTTGTTCCTCCTTTGCGAGATGCCATTTGGTCTTTTAAGAGTCAATGAAAGAATCAATGTAAACCTATAGATGTAATTTGGGTCAATAGTACCTATGTGTCAATATAATAAATGTTATTTTTGGTGTCTTGCTAGACAAGTCGGCACAGTCAGTTAGACAAGCCAGATCTGTTAGGTTATAGGAAAATTCAACTGAAGAATATAAATAGGAAGGCGCTCCCCTTCATTTGAACACATTACAGTCAAGTATTATGCTGGAGAGAGAGAGAGAGAAAGAGTATGTCTAGGAAGACGAGAAACTATTCTTGTTTCTAGGGTTTTACATTGTACTTGGTCGAATTCTATACTAGGAAGTTTTGCGGGGTTTTCTCCCTTGTGGTTTGCTCGAGGAAAATATTTTTGTTCTCTTGTGTTGTTATACATGGATTTCTTTCAGTGATCCTTTTCATATGGTTATGATGTTATGATCCTAAATGTTTTTATATCTTGTATAATTATTAAAAATATAACAAAGTCACCTCAAGA
Organism: Pseudotsuga menziesii; assembly: GCA_001517045.1. Lineage (NCBI taxonomy): Eukaryota > Viridiplantae > Streptophyta > Pinopsida > Pinales > Pinaceae > Pseudotsuga > Pseudotsuga menziesii. The sequence continues at coordinate 75,599 of LPNX010040875.1, forward strand.
TATTTTGTTGTCTAGTGTTTGTTCATATACGAAAAGAGCGAAGAACCAATTTGGATCCTTCCAAAAAGAAAGGAATATTTGTTGGGTAATGTAAGGTCTCCAAGGCCTTCAGATTCTATATACCAGGTTACCATCATATGGAAATTAGTATGGATGTAACCTTTGATGAATATTAAACTCTCAAGAAGTCGAGAAAGTTCCAACCTAAATATATGAAGAATTTGTAGCTCTCAGAGCTGCAGAACCAATGAAAGAAGTTGCACCTTCTCATGATGATGAGATTCCAGAAGAACATGATATGTTGGATCCCTAAAAACCTCCGCACATGAATATCTCCCACAAGAGAAATCCATCTTGGTCCCATTAGATTATTCAAGAAGTAGAAAAGTATGGTGCTCCATAAGGATCCAGAAGGCAGAGCAAGAGGCTAAAGCCAGTTCCTAGTTATGTGGATTTTATGTGTGATCTTGTAGAGAAAGAACCTACTTGTTTATGAAGTATTTTTTCAAAATAAAGTATGGGTAAAAGCTATGACAGAAGAATACCAATCCATAATGAAGAATGATATATGGGAAATAGTTCCCAAGACACAAGGAAAAAGTGTGGTATCTTCCAAATGGATCTACAAGATAAAACATATAGTTGATGGAAGTATTGAGAAGTAAAAAACCAAATTTGTGGCCCATGGTTTCTCTCAAAAGGAAGGAATCGATTATTGAAGAGACATTTTCTCCTATATAAAGGTACACTTCTATCAGAACCATCATGGCACTAGCAACCAAGACAAAATGGAAGTTACATCAGATGGATGTGAAAACAACCTTCCTAAATGGTTTAATTGAATAAGAAGTGTACATAAAAAATACATAAGGTTTTGAAGTCAAAGACAGAAGAACGCATGTATTTTAATTGACGAAGGATATGTACTGACTGAAACAAGCTCCAATAGCTTGGTATGGAAGAATCGATAGTTTTATAATGAGCTTGGGATTTACCAAAAGTAAGGTTGATCTTAACCTTTACTTCAATGTTATGGGTGATGAACATGTCATATTATTGTTTTATGTGGATGCCTTATTCTTGACAGATAATGAAAAGCAAATATTAGAGTGTAAGAAGAAGCTTGTTGCAGAATTCAAGATGAAAATGATTTTGCTTAATGCATTATTTTCTAGGTTTTGAAGTATGGTAGAGCCTAGAAGGAATATTCCTTAACCAAGGGAAGTATGCAATGGAAATCCTAAAAAGGTTTGACATGTTGGATAGCACGTTGGACTGTAAATCCATGGACACACCCATGGATACACACTTGAAGTTGTTGGGTGATGTTTCATCAAAATTAGTCGATGTGACACTATACTGACAGATCATTGGTTCATTGATGTATATGACATTTACCCAACCAGATATATGCTTTGTCATGAACACTTTGAGCCAGTATTTGGTTAATCCTAGACATGTTCACTTGGTAGCTTCAAATTATGTGATGAGGTACCTAAAAGGTACAATAGGATATGGTCTCAATTATACTAGAGATCAATACTTCACACTGTATGGCTATACATATTCATATTGGGTAGGAAGTGTCTTAGATAGAAAGAGCACTTCAATAGGATGTTTAAGTATGGGTTCATCCATGATCTCATGGCTGAGCATGAAGCAGTACAATGTTTCTCTTAGCACTGCAAAAGTGTAATATATTGCATCTTGTTCTGCTAGTTTTGAATCCATAAGGGTTTGAAAGTTATTCTCATATTTATTTGATATGGATATGGATTCTACTATGATTCTATGTGATAACCAAATATACATGAATATGATAGAGAACCCTTTGTTTCATGATAAGACGAAGCACATAGAAATTCAGTACTTCTACATTCGGGACATGGTGAAGAAGGTAGCTATAAAGCTCCAATATGTGAGAATAGATGAGTAGATTACATATCTTTTGACTAACCCTTTGTCTCATGTGAAGTTTGAATATTTTTGAAAAAAGCTTGGTGTTGTCCATAAGGACTTCCCTTGAAAGGGGGAGTAGTATTGACACTATGGAATCGTGATCACAACATGTAGCTCAGTTGGGATTGATCATCCTTAGACTTGATCCTGTAATTTTGAAAGGAAGGAACATCTTAAATGTTGATCTTGATGGACTTGATCTCGTAATTCTGAAAGGAAGGATAGTCCAACATGTTGATGTTGGGATTGATCATCCTTAGACTTGATCCCATAATTTCGAAAGGAAGGATCACCTTAGATGTTGATCTTGATGGACTTGATCCCATAATTTTGAAAGGAAGTATTGTCCAAGATGGTGATGTTTGAATTCAGCATCCTTAGACTTGATCCCATAATTCCAAAAGGAAGGATCGTTTTAATTGTTAATCTTGGTGGACTTGATCTTGTAATTTCGAAAGGAAGGATTTTCCAAGATGTTGATGTTAGGACTAATCATCCTTATACTTGATCCCGTAATTATGAAAGGAAGGATCATCTTAAATGTTGATGTGGAATGACTAATCATCCTTAGAATAGTTGATCCCATAATTCTGAAAGGAAGGATCATCTTAAATGTTGATGTGGAAGGGCTAATCATCCTTAGACTTGATCTTGTAGTTCTGAAAGGAAGGGTCATTTTAAATGTTGTTGTGGATGGACTTGATCCTGTAATTTTGAAAGGAAGGATCATCTTAAATGTTGACGTGTAAGGACTAATCATCCTTAGAATTGATTTTGTAATTCCGAAAGGAAGGATCATCTTAAATGTTGATGTGTATGGACTTGATCCTGTAATTCCAAAAGGAAGGATCGTCCAAAATGTTGGGAATAATCATCCTTATAATTGATCACGTAATTCTAAAAGAAAGGACCGTATTAAATATTGATGAGTAATGGACTTGATCCTGTAATTCTGAATGGAAGGAATGCCCAGAATGTTAGTAGTGGACTTGATCCCATAATTCTGAAAGGAAGGATCGTCCAGGATGTTAGTGGTGAACTTGATCCCAAAATTATAAAAGGAAGGATCGTCTTGTGTATTTATGTGTTATCTGTTATTAGTATTCATATCTCCACAAAGACTTGATATTGTAATTATGAAAGGTAGGATTGTCTGAGTACCGCAGATGTGTTGTCCATGATCCCATAATTTCAAAAGGAAGGATCATGTTTGTTGTTGATATAACTACATAAGTGATGTTACTCCATCCTTGAGTATTGATGTTAATCTCATGTGTTGTTGTTATTCTATAATTATGTTGTTGAGATAGTCTCGTTGTAACACACCCAAAAATCGTACATAAAAAAATTTACATGTGTTATTTTTACCTTTGCTTTAGTATCATTCTATGCTTATTTTAATGTTTATTCTAAATTATGATATCATGTTGTTTAAAATAGGAAACGTTGATGAAAAAGAGGTCTAGTTCCTTCAGGACCCTTTAGCCACACTCCTCCATGCAGTGTACTTTATTTAACTCTATCAAATTAAAAGTTTTGTCTTTAAGTTAGGCTGGCCTAGCCTAACACGTGGGAGACTATACTTGGGAGAGTAAAGTGTTGTTTACAAGGCTTTGGCCTTATCACAGATGTATGACCTACCCCTAAGTATGAGAGTTAGGGTTTGTACAACCATGTTTTCCATGCATAGATTATTGGTTTGAATATAAAGACGAGGTTATTTACTCCTAAAATTGCACTATGGTTTTAATCCATTTGAAGAGGCCCTAGAACTCTGTGGCATAAATATTATCGTGCATTTGTTATGAGTGTTCATGGTTTTCAATTCTATCTTTAAACATGCTTATCCTATTATTTATGCTATAAAAGGGGAAGAGGATCTTGTTTAAACCTTTCGCTAAGGTTAAGGTTATGCATAAAAAAGATATTTAAAAGGTGTAAGTTTTGTCCTAACTCTTAACCTAACAATTTCCCAAACCTTAAGAAATGGTTATGTGACTACCCATGATTGCGATGGCATTAGTCCAAATCCCAAAAGTGTAAAGGTTTAAAAGTGGCAATATATGTATTATTGTGTTATGGTTTGTACAAGGGTTGACTTGCACGTCCTATAGTTTGTTTGGCATATGATAAGGTTTAATCTGTGTGGATATATGGTATGGTTTGTGACTTATTGCAATACCCAAGAATTTAATTCGCAATTATTGATGTATAAACTTGTTTGTGTGCTTTTAATGGAACTTTTGGGGTCGTAAATAATGGTGGAGCCTAGCTGCGAGTTGATAGCGCAGCCAGGTCCATGAGGTAGTGTGGGCCTCCCATATTCCCTACACTTGGATGGTGATAATCACGAGATGTGAATAGGGTTTGTAAAGACATTCACTTGGTATGTGGTTGTGCTAATGTTGTTTTGGGTTTGTCAAAATTCTGGTCGACGACCGAGCTCTGCAACTTGGGGTTTCTTCCATGAGCTTGTCATCATGCTTACTGGTTCTAGTTTTGTTCTAAGGTGGAAAATATTATGGAGTTTAAGCTCTAATGTCCCGTCTTGCCGATATCCTTCCTATCGGCGGAGCTTTTGTCTAGTGCATATTCTATTAGTAGGTAAGGAAAGAACCTTCGATGCAACTCGTGTTTGTTTTAAAGTCAAACTTAGTTATGAATGATATCTTTTTCTTGTTTTTGCAGACTTGGAGGGATAAGAGCACTCGGAGGAGCTGACCCTTGGCCACCCATACCTAGGTTGAAGGTAATAAATTCTGACCTCAAAGTGTCGCTGGTTTTGGTTAAAAAGACTTCAAAGTTCATAAAGTAACTTACTTTGTTTCGTTTATAGGTTTTTTGCACAGGGAGGAAGGCGATGGGGTCACCTTTTCCTAGGAACGCATCTTAGGATGCCAATGTAAGTGCTTATGAACCTCATTCGTATTATTAACAATATTTTACAAATTTTCTAACTCTATAATCGTTAATCCCTTTCTTTTTTTGGTGGTGGCATGATCCAAATACTGAGTCATGAGATGACCATAGGTGATTGCAACCTTAAGATAAGTTTATTAAATACCTATAGTCTGGGTTTAAGGTTTCTTATACAGCTTTCACTGTGGAAAAGCTTGAGGGTTTCACCTTTGTAATCAATTGGTTTAAGGCCACCATCTTCGATGGTTTTACTACCTGTAACATTCGATGGTTTAAACCTATTATTGTTTATGGTTCTATAAGATTCTTTTGCTTAAACGAATGTGTATATATATATTATATATATATATATATATATATATATATTCTATGTAGAAATGGTAGACATTGTGAAATGGTCTTAAGACCATCTTAAACTATTTAAGTGAATTTGATAAGTATTGTTTTTGAAGATTTGATATGGGATTTATATGTAAACCCTTGGCCACCATCATGGATGGTCTTATGGTCATGCAGGGGAAATACATATTTTTTTGCTTACTACCTTTTCTGTAATACAGTTTTTGGTTTGCATTGTATTTATGTGCTATTAATTAACTGTATGGGATTCAATCCCATAACCTTCGTAAGTTTGGATTCCCATCTTCAAATATTTCAAGGCTTTGCCTTTGTGATAAATTAATGCTACTATGTTATTAAATTTTGTTTTTAGCGTAGGTTATGAAAACTCAGTTTGGAAGCCACGTTGTGGTTTTTTCCCAAAAGCCAATCCTCCTGTTGCAAGGAGTGTTGTGATTACTGATGCAAATTGTTGGGTAAAGATATGTCTTGAATATTATTGCTGGAAAAAATAAAGAATCTGATTCCATGATTAATTAAAGGAATGAGTGGAATTTATAACCAGCATAGATCCAAATCCCAGGCTCTATCAAGCGCCAAGAGGGATCAAATCTTTGGAGGTGCAGACCTCTTCTTAAGTATTGCACTCAACTATCAGCTTTAATGTGATTTAGACCAAAAAGCACATTTTTTTATTTAAGGTCCACAAATAATATTTTTATTATTAATATTTAATACTATTTATGGCTGCATATAATATTTTTTATTTTATTAGGAAAAAACATTAAAACATCTCCCCCATACATAGTTTTAAAACCATGTGCAAGGCCCTCCTAAAATCATGGGTTGTTTAGGAGGCCTTGCACATGGTATTAAAACCATTTGCAACTACCTCCTAAACCATGTACAACAAAACCATGGGCTATTTAGGAGGCCTTGTACATGGCTTTAAAACCATTTGTAAGGCCCTCCTAAACCATGTACAATAAAACCATGGGTTTTTAAGAGGCCTTGCACATGGTTTTAAAACCATGTGCATGACCAACATTTTTTTGCGGATAATTCAATTTTTTATTTTTATTATTTTTTATTATTTTGTTAAGTAGAAACATTACAACATCTCCCCTCTATTGTGTTGTTTTTCTCACGGACATTTTTTTTTATGGCAGATAATTAAATTTTTTTATTATTTTGTTAGGTAGGAACATTACAACATCTCACCCATATTAGATTGTTTTTGTGGCCAACATTTATTTTGAAAGATAATTAAAAGTTTTGTTTTTTATAGCCGACATCTATGTAACGTTACATAACATTACAACGTTACATAACGTTACAACGTTACATAACGTTACAAGATCTCCCCCATACTGGGCTGTAGAGCGCCTCTCGGCGCAACAATTATATCTATTTACAATGTATATTCACCCACGGTGACTAGCCTTTGTTTTGTTAAAGGATCTGATAATAATTTATCATTCGGTTTCATAGATTGTCTATTAGTTGTTTTTATGAAATGTACCTATTATTTAGGATTTTCTAGACCATCGTTTTATATTGAAATCTTAAGGCATTTGATCCTATGACTGGTGATGCGATTATGTAAAATAGATCAAGGTTTTTAATGTACAAACCCTCAAGTTTGCTATAAAGAAAACGATCTAAAATTTATAATACTTAGTTAAGGATATTTGATCCTTGAACTGGATGTTCACCATCCTGTACATTACTAGATACCTAGAATACCTGTAGGTGGAGGAGTTATGTTTGTAAATCACACTTTAATCGATACTTAATAATTATTTATTTCCTATGTAATAATACTATGAATACTGTTACTAAAGATATTCATGTCTATAGTTAAACTAAGTTATAGATCTATATACTAGCTTTAATCTAGTAATATAAGTCTATTTAGTATACTTAACTAGATATTCGTTACTTTAAAATGGATTCATTTATCTATTTAAAATAAGGTAGATTTATTATAATATTTAGACATTATGAGACTAGTTGCTAATTTATCTTTAAAAATGAAAAGTAAGAATATATATGAGATGATGCATAACATTAAGATTGAATATTGTTAAGTTGTAATATGAAGTCCAACAGATGCTAAATAAATTGATTCTATCTATCAGACCAGGAAGAAAAACACAGATCTATATATATAGTAGAAATCAGAATTAATTTGGAAGTCCATTAACTAACTTGAAATTCAAAATACAGAAGGTAAAATTATCTAGAAAATGATGCATCTAGGAAAATACAGTTAAATATAAATAACTCTATGCTACTAACTGAATTTTCTCCATAAGTACCAAATACACAAATACAACATTATATTAGTCAAAACCATAGAGTTTAGCTACTACATATATAGAGAATTATAATATACACTATTAAAATGTAAAGTAGAAACCTAGAACCAACACTTTGGGAAAACGAGAGTGGAGATGTCATTCCTCCCAACCTACTCCCAGAGCAGCCAATTAGCTTGATCCATAACCTCCAAGCCTATTCGTTGAACCATAAGAGAAAAATGTAAATGTGCCATATCTTGCATTACATAGATGTTTTAATCCCCGTCCAATGTTAGCTACCTGTTGCTTATGGACATACTAATTTATAGTATTTTTCCTCGGACTTGGTCATTTATGAGCCTCCTGCTCTTTAGCACTCAACTAGGAGTTGTGACCTGATTTTAGGGGATGATGTCTCCTGGTTCCTGAGTTCTCACTCAGTGGTTTTTGCCACTTGTATTTTTCCTCTTGTGGATCAGGAAACACTCTTCAACAATTATATCCACTTGTGTCCCCACTTCAACATATTTTATTAAATAAAATTGTTTTGATTACAAACTCTTTTATTCTTGGCATTTATGTCAAAAAGAAATAAAATAATAATAAAGTATTTTAAGCATAATTAATAATAATAATTAATTATGGGGGTGTTACATACACCTCCCCTTAGAATATAACCCCTTCCTTGGTGTTATAATTTTTTTTAATCGTCTATTACATCTTCTTGGAATAATTTTAGATACACCTCCCAAATATTACTTTCCAGCTCCCAAGTATCTTCTTCCAGACTAAGGTGCTTCCATTGCACACTGACTTGTCCGATGGTACAATTCCAAAGTAAAAGTTCTCTCCTATTGAGAATGCACTCCATCCCCACTTGGAACTCTCCTTTGGGTTCCACCTGGATTACATTCCAATCAATCACATGAAAATGATCATGAATATATATTTTCAATATTGAAACATGAAATACATTATGGACTTTAATATTTGGTGGTAGGAATAACTGATATGCGACCGACCCCACTTTAGCTAAAATTTCAAATGGCCCGCAATACTTGGGTGCCAGTTTTGAATATTTTCCCAGTCTTAAAGAGATTTTCTTGGGATTTACCTTTATATATACATGATCACCCACCTGGAACTCTCTAGGAGTTATTTTTAGATCAAAATAGCTCTTCCTCCTATCTTGGGAAGCTTTCAAATCCTATTGTACCTGTTTCACAGTTAGCTCCATTTATTTTAGAAAACCAGGTCCTATAATTAATCTATCAACAGGGCTTCTCCATGAGATTGGAGTATTACACTTACGCCCATATAAGATTTCAAATGGACTCATACTTGCAAAAACTTGGAAATTATTATTATAAGCAAATTCAACTAACTGTAGGTAGTCTTCCCACTTACCTCGTTTGTCCATAACATTCATTCTTAGCATTTTTTATAGAACTTGGTTTACTCTTTCAGTATTCCCATCCATTTGTGGATGATACGCAGTACTAAAGTTTAATTGGGTACCCAAACCTTTAAACAAGTCTTTCCAGAAATTATCTATAAATTTTTTGTCTCTATTTGAGACTTACTTTTGGCACACCATGTAACATGAATATTTATTTCATGAATATGTCTGCAACATTAACAGCTTTGCAGGTAGATTTAACACATATAAAATGAGTCGCTTTTCTTAATTTGTCAACCAGAACCATGATGGAATCATGTTGTCTAGAATTCTTGGGAAATACGGTGATGAAATCCGTATTGATGGTCTCCCACTTCCATTCTAGAATGGGTAGTGGTTGCAACAATCTTGTGGGATTTTGATGCCCTGCTTTAACTTTTCGACATTCAAGGCAGCATGCTAAGTATTCATCCACTTCCTTTTTCATATTTGGCCAAAAGAAAACTTTTTTTATCATTGTAATCATTTTCTGATAACCCGGATGCCTCGAGTATGGTCTTTTATGTAGTTCACCCATGACTGTCAATTTAATTTCTGCGATGTTTAGTATGTACAACCTATTTGTATGCAGGAATAGTCCTTGCTGGTTTATGCTGAAATCTATTTTTAATTGATTTTGTTCGTTTTTAGCAGTATTTTCCTTTAACAATTAATATTCTTTATCAGAAGTTCCAACACTTGAAATCTGATTTTTCAAATCATATTCATAGCTGCTGCTTGTAAACAACAAATTTACATGATGAATTAGAGTGTCAGGAACTTTACTTTCTTTTCCTTTAATATGTTTTATTTTGAAGTCGTATTAGCTAAGAAAGGACAACCATCTATCTTGTCTTGCGTTCAAATTCTATTGATCAAATAAATATACAAGGCTTATGTTTTTTGACATAAGTAAAAAAATTCTTCCAATTAAGTAATGTCACCACATTTTTAAGGTGTGAATTATAGAAGCAAGTTCTAAATCATGTGTCAGATAGTTTTTCTCATGATCTTTTAGTTTTCTAGATTCATAAGCCACCCATAATTGTCTTGTAGTAAGACTCCAACTAACCCTTCATTAAAAGCGTCGATACATACAACAAAATCCTTGAATGGATCAACAATTTTTAATATCGGGGCGATGGTTAATAAGTATTTTAATTTGTTAAAACTTTCCTCATGGTTTCTAGTCCACTCGAATTTTTTACCTTTCTTTTGTAATGAGGTTATGGGGTAGGAAATCTTAGATAATCCTTCAATGAACTTTCAATAGTATCAAGTAATACCCTTGAATGATCTGATATTAGATATGTTCTGAGGAACCGACCATTCCATGATGGATTTTACCTTGTCTAGATCAACTGAGATTCCATCCCTGGACACTACATGTTTGAGGTACTGAATCTTGTCTTTGAAGAAGTCGCACCTACTAAACTTTGCATAAATTTTTTGCTCTCTTAATACTTTCAAAACCATTTTTAGATGTTCTTCGTGTTCTTGTTGATTCTTAGAGTAGATTAGTATGTCGTCAATGAAGACAACCACAAATTTATCCAGATTGTTACTTAAGATATTGTTCATTAAACACATGAATGCAGAAGGTGCATTTTTCAACCCAAATGGAAATACGACAAACTCATAGTGATTGTAACGGGTCCTAGATGTTGTTTTAAATATATCTTCATATTTTATTCGCACTTGATGATAACCCGATCTTAAATCTATCTTCGAAAAGATAGTTGCTCCACGAAACTGATCAAACAGATCACCTATCCGGGAAAGTGGGTATCGATTTTTAATAGTCATTTAATTTAGTTTCTTGTAATCTATAAATAATCTTAGTGTTCCATATTTCTTTTTCACAAACAAGAATGGCGGCTCCCCAAGGAAAGACACTTCATCGAATGTACGTTTTATCGATTAGTTCTTGTAATTGTGATCTTAGTTCTGTGATTTCGATTATATTCATTCAATATGGAGCTTTCGATGTTGGTACCGCTCCAGGTATCATATCAATTGAGAATTCTATATCTCTTTATGGAGAAAGTCCTAGGACTTTTTCCAGAAATATATCTTCGAACTCCTTTAAAATGTTGATGTATATGTAACTTCTGAATGTATTCACTTGTATATTTCATGTATTGTACCCCGATGTTTATTCCGGGAAGTATCTGTAATGTAATTGAGTCATTTCATGCCTTGATGTTCCTATCGAGAGGTTCTATAATGTAAAAAAGTCATGTCAAGTCATTGTGGGTAACCCTCCTATTGTTCAAGGGTTATAGTCCCCGCAGTTTCGGGGCCCTAGGGTTATTAGACTCTCCTAGTGAAGTCGGCCCTAGTGAGTTATTGTCAAGTCGAGAATTAGTATAAATAGAGAGTGAGCCTCTCTATTTAACACACACTCACTCACACTCAGTTGTAGCGCATAACTGAGAGAGAAGAAGTTGTTGGGGCTAGAAAGAAAGAGGCTACTGCTGTCGAAATATCATCTTACTGTTTTGGGGTTTTACTTTTGGTGTTGATTCTATCTTTGAGGAAGTTGCGGGGTTTTCTCCATTTATGGTTTACCTGAGGAAAAACATTGTGTTCATTGTCTCTTGTGTTTGATTTTTTTACTTGTTATTCTCTCAGTTAAAGATCCTAACATAATGCTAGCTTGAATGATAAAATCTAACATGGTATCAGAGCTAACCTGAGAAGAAGACACTGTGCAGCTGCGGGAACTAGGGATTCCTACTTTTGGATCTCTCTCCATATATTTTCAGCAAAAGAAGGTTGTATTGACTCTCCTCCCTAGGGTGCATCTTTCTGTCAAAGAAGAATATGATTCTAAGCATTTTCAGTTGTTGACCCGACACTGCTGCCAGAAATTAGGGATTGCCATAGAAGTGGAATTTTTGAGTGAGCCTAGACCTGGATTGATCTCCTCCTCAAAATCAAAGTTTAGAGATCAATATGAAAGCATTTGTTTGGATAGAACTCTGGGAAAGCTAAACCCTACTCTGCTCCTGAACCAACACTACAGAGATTCAGCTCCAGATTCAGATCCGACATCTTGACTTGGTAAGATCTAAATCTTTTGTATTTCCATTTGAGGTTCTCTGTTAAGATGTATCATCATACCAAGCTTGATGAAAAGCTTGAGGGAGCTGATAACTTCCGAGCCTGGAAGTATAGGATCTCCCTGGTCCTAGAAGAAAATGAGTTGGACTCCTATATCAATGAGGAGGTTCCAGTTCCAGAGGGAGATGAGGTTAAGGCCTTACACAAGAAGAAGTTGGTCATGACTAAGATGATTATTGCTGATTCAATCAAGGATCACCTCATACCATAGGTATCCTCCCTAAAGAAACCTAAAGCTATGTTTGATGCCCTGACCAAACTATTTGAAGGAAGAACATAAACCAGAAGATGACTCTGAGAAACCAACTGAAGAATGTAAAGATCCAGAATGCAGAGACCATCTAGTCTTACTTTACAAGGGTCTCTCAGATCAAGGAACAACTAGAAGCAGTAGATGAAGAAGTGGAGAATGCAGAGATTGTGATGACCACCTTGAATGGTCTCCCTAGACCATGGGAATCCTTTATTCAAGGGATCTATGCCAGAAAGAAGTTAGTCAAATTTAGTAGACTATGGGAAGAATTCTCTCAAGAAGAATCTCAGATAGCTACTCGAGAAGAAAATATGGGAAGTGAAGATCAAGCTCTCACAGTTCACTCCAAGAAAATAAAAAGAAGTTCTCATCACTCCAGAGGTAAGCATTTCCATAAAAATAACACTAGAAAAGATTTGTCTAGAAATAGATGTTATACATGTGATGAAGTAGGACACTTTGCAAAATATTGTCCTAAAAGACAAAATAAGAAAAAGGGAAACAAGAGAAGACATCATGCTCATGCTATAGAGGATGATGAACCTTCCACAAAGAGAATCAGACAAGAAAGTGATGATTCTTCAAGTGATGAAGAATATGTCTTTATTTCTGCTCTCACGGGAAACATCACACATGGAATCAATGATTGGCTTATAGACAGTGGGGCTTCCAAACATATGACAGGATTCAAAGAGTCCTTTGTAAAACTTTCAGAACATGAATCACCCCACAAGGTGAAACTTGGAGGTGACTACCAGTATCCAATAAAAGGTAGTGGGGACTCATCCTATAAGCTAGACTCTGGAAAGTCTATGAAGATGCAATATGTATTGTTTGTAATAGGACTAAAGAAGAGCCTCCTCTCCATATCCGCATTAGATGCAAAAGGCATGAGAGTTGCATTTATAGATGGCCAAGTTATCATGTGGCCAAAGGGAAAGACTATTAATGATGCAGTAGTGATTGGGGAACAAGAGGAAGGTCTATACAAATTGAAGGGCACCCCAGAACAAGCTTTGGTCCATGACACAATAGAGCCAAATGAACTTTGGCATATAAGGCTTGCACATGTGCATTACAGAGCACTACCACTTGCAAGCAAAGCTATTGAAGGTCTTACAAAAATTCAGGAAAAACATGATGGAGTCTGTAAAGGATGTGCGAAAGGAAAGAACACAAAGAAAAAATTTCCAAGTAGCGAGAGAAACGAAAAAGGAATCTTGGAAATCATTCACTCCGATGTATGCGGTCCGATGTCATCCATTTCATTAAGCGGGTATGTATACTATGTTTCATTTATTGATGTTTTTTATAGGAAGACATGGATTTACTTCATGAAGAACAAAGATGAAGTATTCAGCAAGTTCAAGGAATTCAAAGCCTTGATCGAGAACCACACAGAAAACAAGATCAATACCTTTCAATCAGATAATGGTGGAGAATTCACAATCAAATGAATTCAAATAATTATGCAAAGATTCATGGATTAAGAGGGAGTTAACTACTCCATATAATCCACAACATAATGGGGTTGTAGAAAGGAAGAATATAATGATCATGGAAGTTGCAAGGGCTATGCTTCATGATCAAGATCTTCCCATGCATCTATGGGCATAAGCTTCCAGAACAACGGTGTATGTATAGAACCGTACTCCACACAGAGTACTCAAGAACAAGCCACCTGAAGAAGTATTTTTTGGCAAGAAACCAAAATTTAGCCATCTCAGAATATTCGGTTGTCCACTGTATATACACATTCCAAAAGAAAAGAGGACAAAGCTAGATCCTTCAAGAAGGAAGGGTATATTTGTGGGATACTCTGAAAGCTCGAAGGCTTACAAAATATACTTCAACCCAGGATTCAAGAAGATTGACATCAGCAGGGTTGTAACATTTGACGAAGACTCAGCTTACAAAAAATCCAGAAAAAGACCTGTTGACAAACCTGAAGAAACAGAAGCACCCAGAATTCATGACACAACCATGAACGAAGAAATTCAAGAAGAAGATTGAGAATTTGATAGACCTCAAGAACCTGTAGATCCACCTCAGGAGAAGAATCCTCACAAGATGAAAATTCCTTAGGTACAAGAATCTATTCAAGGTGCCGAAAGATATGGGGCTCCAGAAGAGAATCACAGAGAAAGAAAGAGGACCCCTGCTCCAAGTATGTAGCATTATTATGTGATTTCATCGATAAAGAACCTTCCAATTATGAAGAAGCAGAAGAAAGGAAAGAATGGAAGGATGCTATGATTGAAGAGTATCAATCGAGCATGAAGCATGATGTTTGGGATGTTGTCCCAAGACCAGAAGTGAAGTCTGATGTAACTTCAAAATGGATCTACAAGATCAAGCATGCTGCAGATGGTAGCATAGAAAAATATAAAGCAAGATTTGTGGCTCGTGGCTTCTCCTAGAAAGAAGGAATAGATTATGAAGAAACTTTTTCACCTATAGCCAGATACACTTCCATCATATTAGTACTTTCTCTGGCTATAGTGATGAAATGGAAGATACACCAGATGGATTTCAAGACTGCTTTCTTGAATGGTGTAGTGGAAGAGGAAGTGTATGTGGAGAAGCCACTCAGTTTTGAGACACATGATAGGGAGTCTCATGTGTGTATATTGAAGAAAGCCTTGTATGGTTTGAAACAAGCACCCAGGACATGGCACGTAAGAATTGACAGCTTTCTATATAGTTTGCGCTTTACTACGAGTAAAGAAGATTCCAATATTTACTACAATATTGAAGATGGAAACCCAGTGATACTCCTGCTATATGTAGATGATTTATTTGTAACAGGTATATATGGGTTGATTACTGGTACGAAGATGAAGCTTTCTATCAAGTTTGAAATGAAGGACTTGGGTATGATGCATTATTTTCTAGGCATGGAGGCATGGCAGAATGCAGATGGAATTTCCCTGGGGCAAGGGAAATATATGGTAGAAATCCTGAAGAGATTCGGGATGATGGAATTCAAGGCCATGACCACACCTATGGAATCAAACCTGAAGCTATTGAGTGATGCTTCATCAGAGTCAGTTGATGCTACAATTTATCGTCAGATGATTGGGTCCTTGATGTACCTGATGAACACAAGACCAGATATTTGCTTTGCTATGAACACCTTGAGCCAGTTCCTGATAGATCCGAGACATGTTCACTTGATTGCTACAAAGCATATGCTGAGGTACTTGAAGGGTAAAGTTGATTATGGGCTCAAGTATGAGGAAAATTAGAAGATTAACCTGGAGGGTTATGTTGATTCAGATTGGGCAGGCAGTGCCATCGATAGGAAGAGCACTTCAGGGTGTTGCTTCAGTATGGGATCAGGTGTGATCTCTTGGTTTAGCAGGAGGAAATCCTATCTGGCACTGAGTACAATTGAAGCAGAGTATCTCGCAGCTTGTTCAAATAGTTGTGAGGTAGTATGGCTGAGGAAGGTACTGTCTGATCTATTTGATCTCCAGTTAGATGCTACTTGTATATATTGTGACAACCATAGTTGTGTGAAGTTGCCAGAGAACCCGGTGTTCCATGACAAGTTGAAGCATTTCAAGATTAAGTATCACTATATCAGGGGTATGGTACAGAGAGGAGCAGTGAAGCTCCAATATGTTGCGATGGACGAATAGATAGATGATGTGTTGATGAAGCCATTGGCCAAAGTGAATTTTGAGTACTTCAGGGAGAAGCTTGGTGTTCTCCAGATCAAGGTTTCCCCCAAGGGGAAGTGATGAGTCTATGAGCCATTCTGACATGGTGAGAGGATTGGTTCCTTTCATGGTCAGATGTAAGGGTTGAGCCATTCTGTCATGGTGAGAGGATTGGTTCCTTCTATGTCAGATGTGAGTGTTGATCCATTATTATGTGACTGTAGGATTGGTTCCTACATGATCAGATATAAGGGATATTGCCATTCTCTGAATGGAGGCACTTGGTCAGTTACCAGGAACCCTCAGTCTAGGACTGAGAGCCTTTCTGATGAGTCAAGGTCAGATGTGAGTGTTATGCCTTTTCATAGATGATAGTAGTTGTGTCCTATCATGCTGGTGAATGTAAGTGTTGTGCCTTTCTGACAAGTCAAGGTCAGATGTGAGTGTTGTGCCTTTCTGATGAGTCAAGGTCAAATGTGAGTGTTGTGCCTTTCTGACGAGTCAAGGTCAGATGTGAGTGCTGTGCCTTTCCACAGATGATAGTAGTTGTGTCCTATCATGCTAGTGGATGTGAGTGCTGTGCCTTTTCACAAATGATAGTAGTTGTGTACTATCATGATGGTGAATGTAATTGTTGTGCCTTTCTAACATGGCATTGGATGTGTTCCTCTCATGGTCAGATGTGAGTGCTGGCCATTCTGACTTAGGGTTAGATATAAGTGCTAAAGAATACCTACAAGGACGCTAGGCCTAAAACCAGCATGAAAAAGGGTTGGCTCTGTAGAACTTCCTGTGATGAGAAGAATCATGAGATAGCACCTATGATGATGACCCAATGATGATCCAAATCTAGTGATGATGTCTCTGAGATGATCCAAATCGAGTGATGATATAGATCCAGCAGTGATGATCCACATCGAGTGATGATCCAGATCCAGTGATGATGTCCCCATAATGATCCAAATCGAGTGATGATGATCCAGATCCAGTGATGATGATCTAGAGAAGAAGACCAGTGCTGACAATTGTGTCGAGAGAATACCTTCCTACTTAAGAAGGAGTGTTGATGTATATGTAGCTTCAGAATGTATTCACTTGTATATTTCATGTATTGTACCCCGATGTTTATTCTGGGAAGTATCTGTAATGGAATTGAGTCATGTCATGCCCTGATGTTCCTATAGGGAGGTTCTATAATGTAAACAAGTAATGTCAAGTCATTGTGGGTAACCCTCCTATTGTTCAAGGGTTAAATTCCCTGCAATTCCAGGGCCCTAGGGTTATTAGACTCTCCTAATGAAGTCATCCCTAGTGAGTTATTATCAAGTCAGGAATTAGTATAAATAGAAAGTGAGCCTCTCTATTTAACACACACTCACTCACACTCAGTTGTAGCACATTGTTGAGAGAGAAGAAGTTGCTAGGGCTAGAAAGAAAGAGGCTACTGCTGTCGGGAGATCATCTTAATGTTTTGGGGTTTTACTTTTGGTGTCGATTCTATCTCTAAGGAAGTTGTGGGGTTTTCTCCATTTATGGTTTCCCCAAGGAAAAACATTGTGTTCATTGTCTCTTGTGTTTGATTGTTGTACTTGTTATTCTCTCAGTTAAAGATCCTAACATAATGCTAGCTTGAATGATAAAATCTAACATAAAACATGTGTGTCTTATAGTTTAGGTTTCATATCCTTTTGTTTATCATTCATTATATAAACTGTGAATACTTTACATCCTTTTCTTACTGAGCTTTTCATTTGCAAAGCAGAGATTTCTCTTATGGTTACCTTCCTAGGAATTCCCTTCACTTTTATATTATTTCCATTATTATCAATACATGTAAATGTTTTATCAAAACAGTTTAGCAAAAATTTATGCTCTTCTAGCCAATCCATTCCTATTAATAGGTCATAGGATCCTAAAGGCAATAAATTTACATTCGCATGCATTAGGAAATCATTCAACATTTTCCTACAATTTCTAACAATACTAGTAACCTTTCGTTTTGTACTTGTGGCTAAGTGTACTAGCTAATACTTATCAACTTTTCAGGTACTAATTTGCATAAATCAACTATTGTAGGTCAAATATAAATCAGGCTTGCACCTAGATAAATTAATATAGAGATAGTTTTATTGTTTATCATACCTTCGATATCAACCATAGAGGACTAGTGTTCTGCTTTCCAATTTTCCAGTGCAACGGAAACTCTGGGCATGCTCCTTTCCATGTCTCCAACTATGACTGCTTCTTGTATAGAATGTACATTAAAATTATTTTTCCTTAATTGGCAGTATTTAAAGTAGTTTGGTCCTCCTTACTCCCAACATTTTACAGGTTCTTTCTGTGCTAAGTTTTTCTTAGGAACATTTGAATGTTGTTTTACAATAGAGTTTTGGGGTTTAAAGTTTTACAATTATTTCTTTGGTACCCCCTATAGTTATTCCTTGAATTCTTATGAAATTTATTTTATTCCTTTTTAGGATCACAATTATTGGGTCTTTAGTTCTTCCAAGAAGACACATTTTCTCTTTTATTTTTATTCTCGTCATAACAAAAGTTTTCCTTCCTTGTCACTTCCTCAAGCGTGTTTGGATTGTCATTTTCAATCCTTTATTTAAACATGAGGGGAAAATAGCTGAGGAACCAATGTATCTTTGGATTCTCATCAATGATGTAGGGGACATAGTGAAGTAAGCTTAAGAACTTACTACATAGTTCTTTCATTGTCATGGACCCTAGCCTTAGTTCATAACACTCCTTAGATTTTTCTTCATAATACTGTTCAGATAAATATTTTCTTAAAATTTTCCAGGTCACATTCCTCTCTTTTATACCCTTAACTTTCTTTATGTCCTGCCACCATATATATTCCTTTCTAGTCATATTATATATGACCATTTTTTCCTTCAACTCATCTGAGTAATTATATATTTGGAAGTACTTCTTCATTCTGGATAGCCAGGCCTCTGCCTCTTCTCTCTTCTTGATTTTCCCATTAAAAATGGGTGGTTCAATTTTTTTGAATTCCCCATATATTTTCTCATAGAGTCTGTATTTTTTCTTCTGTTAATTATTGTCATGGCTTCCACTTGACTCTTGTGATTTCCTGTAGTGTTCAACTGACTCGTCACTTGAAGTGTCAGGGTTATGGATGGAAAATTCTAGTTTTCTACCCTTAAGTTTATTGTACGAGGCAGTTTTCAAATTATTTATTTTTATCCTTTTCTTCATTATGGATTCTTGCTAACATGATAGTGTTCAGTTCTTCTTGAGCCTTCAGAATTCGCTCATTATCTTCCTTAACCTTTCTTAGTTCAGATCTTAGTTTTTTAATAGTCCGTTTTAATTTAGATTTGTTTCCCTAGCTTTCATTTAGATCTACCACGAATTATCCATCCCTTATGTTACCCTCTTCATTAATTAAACGTTTTTCTGGGTGATGTTCCTCTTCTGCAGACATTCCTGTATCTGTCATATTTCTTGCAAAATATATTTGCACTTCTCTTTGTTATGTATAAAAGAATTTTCAAAAAAGAAGAAGAGTTAGTTTACTCTTTTTTTTTTTCTGTAGCAGTTTTACATTGATCCTATTCAGGCCTAGTGCTGAAACCATGCTCTGATACCATTATGTAACACACCAAAAAATTGTAGATAAAAAAAATTACATGTGTTAATTCTAAAAATGATATCCTATTGTTTACAAAAGGAAACGTTGATGAGAAAGAGGGCCAGTTCCTTCAGGAACCTTCATCCACACTCGTCCAGGTGATGTACTTTATTTAAATCTATTTAACTAAAAAATGTGTCTTTAAGTTAGGTTGGCCTAGCGTAAGGCATGGGAGAGTACACTTGTCTTCACCCAGCCTGCGATTTAACTTTAAAGTGTTGTTTACAAGGCTTTGGCCTTATCACAGATGTACGACCTACCCCTAAGTATGAGACTTAGGGTTTGTACAAGCATAGTTGCAATGTGGATATTATTTGTTTGAATATAAAGACTAGGTTATTTACTCCTGAAAACGCAATTTGGTTTTAATGCATTTGAAGAGGCCCTAGACCTACGTGGAGTAAATATTATCATGCATGTGTTATGAGTGTTCATGGTTTTCAATTCTATCTTTAAACATGCTTATCTTATTACTTATGCTATAACAAGGGAGGGGGATCTTTTTTAAACCTTTCTCTAAGTTTAAGGTTATGCATAAAATAGATATTTGAAAGTCTTAAGTTTTGTCCTAACTCTTAAGACAAGACTTTCTTAAACCTTAAAAAAGGGTTATGATTACGATGTCCTTATTCCAAATCCCAGAAGTGTAAAGGTTTAAAAGTGGCAATATATGTATTATTGTGGTATGGTTTGTACAAGGGTTGACTTGCACGTCCTATGGTTTGATTGGCATATCATAAGGTTTAATCCTACGTGGATATATGGTATGTTTTGTGACTTAGTGCAATACCCAATAATTTGATTCGTAATCATTGATGTAATAAACTTGTGTGTGTTCTTTTAATGGAAATTTTGGGGTTGTAAATAATGGTGTGGCTTGGCTATGAGTTTACAGTGCAGCTAGGTCCACGAGGTAGTATAGGAATCCCATCTTCCCTACACCTAGACGTTGATAACGATGAGATGTGAATAGGTTTTGTAAAGACCTACACTTTTTCTTTGGTTT
The DNA here is from genome assembly GCA_001517045.1 of Pseudotsuga menziesii. Classification (NCBI taxonomy): domain Eukaryota; kingdom Viridiplantae; phylum Streptophyta; class Pinopsida; order Pinales; family Pinaceae; genus Pseudotsuga; species Pseudotsuga menziesii. Next base: position 96,271 of record LPNX010040875.1, read on the forward strand.
TGTCAATGTTGTTTTGGGTTTTTGATGCAGACGAGAACCCCAAACAACCATTATCCCATCTGCTTTCCCCAAGATTTAGCTTTCTCTTCATTTAGAAAACTCTAAATTTGGCTTCTTGTCCAAATATTTCTTCTCCCGCAACTCTATTGTGCAACTCTACTTCCACGGGTTCAATTCTGCAAATAAGTTTTCTATAAGCTCCTTTCTGCAAACGAGTTTTCGCAACTCTGTTTTCGCATTTGCGGATTGCGGAAATTCCAAAATTCCAATTTTGACTTCCGCAATTATGCGGCCGCAACACTCCTTTCTACAATCGGATTTCAGATTGCAAATCCAATGTTTTGAGAAGTTGAACTTCCGCAATTCCTTTTCTGCAACTCTTTACAACCGTTGATTTCATGCGGCTTCCTTCCTGATCATTTATCTGAGATCAGATGCGGATCATATCTTATCTTTGTGGATCCTTCATCTTACTTACACCTTTCTCTTGTGGGATTCTTTTGGAGTGTTAGATCACTTGTGCCTTTGATCTCGTCTGTTGATCTGCGATCTCCAATGAAACTTCACTTAACCTTGTGGATTGCTTATCTTCCATTCATGTTCACTTCATGAATATTTCCCTATTCTCGATCCATCCTCTTGATATGTTTTGAGTCTTCCAATCTCTGCTAAGCTTGACCCTCTCAACTTCATAATTCTTCATTCATTAATTAGGGGTTCTATCAATTAAATTGAATCAATCTCTCTCTTTTCCAGATCTGCACAACCTCTTTAAGGTATTACACAACCTTTGTAATATTCAACTATTTCAGGCCCTAATTTCAGATTATGCATACACTGATTTATCAATCATTAACAAAGATCATCAATCATTCAATTCATGAAATCATACATTCAGAAAGAACTGTAATCACACACAAAGATACGCTAAAATAGGCTTTCATTCATTCACACAATGAAACTATATATTCATAATTGTATCGGAACCTGTGTTCTTATCTCTTTAGGCTTAATACATCTTTAATTGGCCTTAATTGATTCCTAAAGGACCTACTGACCTCTGTATCTCTGTCTCTACTACTCCTATTCTCTCTGTATTATGTCTCTCTCCATCTATGCCTCATAGGATTACATATATATATACAACAAGATTCATGAACCATTCCAATTCAAATCCATAATCCACTCAATAATCCCTAATCTTCTGCTAACTAATCCTAATTACAACAAATCCTGTAACCTATCCTATGACTCGCTACCATTAGATGAGGGATTTGCTACAATGACTCACCAATTGACCCCATGACTCACTCATCCTCTTAGTGACTCACCATCTATCTAGAATCAAATAAAACATAGGTTTATTTACAATGTGATGGTTCAAATACCATCAATTCAAAATTCAATATCCCTTCTAAGCCTCATCCAACATTTAACTTGGAATTTGAATGGAGAGCATGATGCTTTGCATCAGACTCCCCAGGAAGAAATAAATATGACCTCCTAGTCATAACCTTCCATATTCAGTATGCCTGGATCCCAAACCTTGTTCTGTAACTATTCATCTATCTCATCACGTTGTTCTGTCTTTGTCATCTTCAGTTCTCCTGGTTTCCAAATTTTTTGTTGTAATGTTCCACTAGCTTTGCTTCTGTAATATTTTTCTGTCATCCATTCTCTGCCACTGCTTTGTCTATCTTCTCTGTTGATATCAATATTCATTATTTCCTCGTGCCTTCTCTTAGACATCTTCATCATCAACATCCTTAGCTGTTCAATATCCATGTCCAATCTATCCTTTGAATGGTACACCTGCATCTTCTTTTCTTGAAACTATTGTCATCCTCTTGACTCTCTGCTACTATCCAATAAATTATAAAATAATTCAGTGCTTTTACCTGGTATATGCTCTTTTCCAATACTGTCATCAAACATTAAGTAGTCATCTTTATCAATCCTTGGATCGCTCAACCAATCTTCTAACATTTCTAACTCTTCATCATATTTTCTGGGGTTAAGAAAATTGTCTTTGTCTCCATTAGTCAAATCTGCGACAGAAAATTCCTTTAGGTACTGATCACCCCTTTGAGACAATATTGTGTCATGACAAATTTCTTCCCATCTTTTTTAGTAACACATCTATCCAAATATGTAAGTGTTCTCTTTTGTTTATCTCCATGAGACCATGCCATCTCATCCTTCAATCCCAGAACAAACTTCTGGCTTTGGTCCATACCAAGAATACATGGATACTCTCCTTATTCTTCTTTCACCTCTGTGACAACCTCACAAGGTTCATCACATGTTATTCCTGTAGATATAGACAATTCATTAATTTCAAAAATATTGAAATTTTTATCTCCTATTGACTCTCTTATCATCATATTCTCTTGTTGATATCAACTCTCCCAAAATTTCATGAGGCTTTTAGTTATTCCCTCTTCTACACCATCTATTCCCAAGATGATTCCATGTTTTGGTTCACAATAATGAACATATTCCTATGTTAATGGCCCAATTCTGATCTTGCTTTTCTTTTCCAAAGAATTCATCCTATGCTTCATTTCCTTATCAACCTGCATAAACACATCATCTAAGTGTTATTCAATATCTATAGTCATACACAAACCAATAGATTTAAAAACATGAGACTCTGAAATCCCTGTCGATATCTTCTCTGGAATCCTCCTTTTGTATTGGTCCGAGCACAGCATCAAACTTTCACCATCACTTATTTCTTCAATAGTATGATATACAGGTTGCATACACTCTTCATAAGGTGCTGCTTTTCGAAAGCACATCTTCTTTTTCTTCAGACTTCATGACAGTCCAAGGTGACTATTCAAATTTTCCTTTCATCAAAATGTAATTCTGATTCTTCCCTATAGAAATTTATTTGCACATTTCTTTTTCTGCCTTCATCTTCAGATCATCTTCAATTCACTGTGTTCCTCCATCAAGAAATTCATCAATGAGTTCCTTCTGCTTCAATACTTTAGACCTTTCTTCATCAAATTTTAAGACAGTTTCAAAAGAATCCTTATCATCTGCAACAAAACCTGTAATCACAAACAAATCATCAGTCTCAAAAACATAAGACCTATTGGTCTCATTCGACCTCACAGTCATCTCCTCCATAAGTTGATATGTACTCTTTACAGAATCCTTGAGACTTTCAATTAGTCTCTTCTTTTTTGCTTCATCAACATCTCCAAGCAAAGGACCCTGTTCAGGTTCACAATATGAAACCTCCATCTCAGGTTCAACTTCTCTCAGTTCTTTCTTCAATTCAACAAACATATTTTGTTGTAGCTCACCTATAGTGACTGCCATCTTACCTCCCTTTTCATGACCCAACCATACCTCTGGTTTTCTTCTCCAGCAATTTGCATATGCTTATCAAAGTAAAAAATATATTTTGCTAACTCTAGAAATTCTCTACTACATCCTTCTTACCTTTCTTTCTTCTTTCTTCTGTTGTTTCTTTCCTCTAAACCCTTGCAACAACCTTCAGTATTCATTGTTTCTATCTCCCTCTCTTTTGTCAACTTCATCCTATCCACTTGTGGACTGCTTTCCTAATCCTCCCTCAACAAGTCTCTACACTTGTCTATTATACCTCAACAAGCTATCTCTCCTTGAGCTTGTCCTTTTGGTATCTCTGGTTCTTCTCCTTGAGAACCTTTTGAACATCTCCTTTTATTTTCTTTTTGGCTTCTCCAGGTCCACTCCTCTTTTGAGAACATGCACTAGTCTTCTCTTTTCCAACCTTTGTCAGATTTATGGGTTCTTCCACTGCTTCCTCTTTCCTCTAAGAGTTCACAAACTCTTCTTCATCAAGAACATAAGTGTCCTATGTATAACTCCAGTTCCCTTAGTCCATTGTAACCTATTAAATACTTCCAAGGATTTCTTATGCACTCTCTTGTGGATAATATCAATTTAAACCACACACTCTTTGTCTGCAAGTATTTTCCCACAGTTAATTTTAATCATAATGAAAAAAATAATATCATTACCTCATTCCAAGAGCTAGTTGTTCTTTGATACCAATCTAATGCAGACGAGAACCCCACACAACCATTATTCCATCTTATTTCCCCAGGATTTAGCTTGATCTTCATTTAGCAAACTCTAAATTTGGCTTCTTTTCCAAATATTTCTTCTCCCGCAACTCTATTCCGCAGCTCTACTTCTGCAGGTTCAATTCCGCAAATAAGTTTTCACAAGATCCTTTTTGCAATAGAGTTTCCGCAACTCTGTTTCCACATTTGCAGATTGCGGATTGTGGAAATTCCAAAATTCCAAATTTGACTTCCACAATTATGTGGCTGCAACACTCCTTTCCACAATTGGATTACAGATTACAGATTGTGGATCCAAGTTTTCTAGAAGTTGAACTTCCGCAATTTACCTCCCACAATTCCTTTTCCGCAACTCTTTACAACTGTTGATTTCATGCGGCTTCCTTCCTCATCATTGATCTGAGATAGGATGCGGCTCTCACCTTATCTTTGTGGATCCTTTACCTTCCTTACACCTTTCTCTTGCGTAATTCTTCTGGACTGTTAGATCTCTTGCGCCTTTGATCTCGTCCATTAATCTGATATCTCCAACGAAACTTCACTTAACCTTGTGGATTTCTTATCTTCCATTCACATTCGCTTCATGAATCTTTCCCTGCCATCGATCCATATTCTTGAGATTTTTTGAGCCTTGCAATCTCTTCTAAGCTTGACTCCCGTGACTTCATAATTCTTCGTTCATTGATTAGAGGTTCGATCAATTAAATTCAATTGATCTCTCTCTTTGCCATATCTGTGCAACCTCTTTGTGGTCTTACACAACCTCTATAATATTCAACTATTTCATGCACTAATTTCAAACTATGCATGCATTGATTTATCAATCATTAACAAAGATCATCAATAATTCAATTCATGAAATCATACATTCAAAAAGAACTGTAATCACACACAAAGATACGCTAAAATAGGATTTCCTTCATCCACATAATGAAACTATACATTCATAATTGTCTTAGAACATGTGCTCTGATCTCCTTAGGCCTTATATATCTTTAATTGGCCTTACTTGATTCCTAAAGGCCCTTCTAACCTATGTATCTCTGTCTCTAATACTCCTATTCTCTCTGTATTTTGTCTCTCTGCATCTATGCCTTGCATGCTTACATATACATATACAACAAGATTCATGAACCATTCTAGTTCAGATCCATAATCCACTCAATAATCCCTAATCTTCTTATAACTAATCCTAATTACAGAAAATCCTCTAACCTATCTTATGAATCGCTACCATTAAACGAGGGCTTTGTTACAATGAATTATCAATTGACCCAATGACTCCCGCCATCCTCTTAGTGACTCACCATCTATATAGAAACAAATAAAACATAGCTTTATTTACAATGTGATGGTTCAAAGACCATTAATTCTTCATTGAATATCCCTTCTAAGCCTGATCCAACATTTAACTTGGAATTTGAATGGAGAGAAAGATGGTCATGCATTAATTTGTTGGAATTCTGCCTGAGGGTCGAGCTCTGCAACTTGGCGTTTCTTCCATGAACTTGTCATCATGCTTACTAGTTTTGGTTTTGTTTTGAGGTGGTGAATGCTATGGAATTTAACCTCGTCGGTGGCCCTTCTTTTCGAGCTCCTTTTGATGGTCGCATCTTTCGTCTGGTGCATAGTCTACTAGCAAGTAATGCAAGAACCTTCATTGCCACTCTTGTTTTTTTTAAATTCAAACTTAGTTATGCTTAATATCATTTTTTTTTGCAGACCTGGAGGGATAAGGGTGCTCAGAGGAGCTGACCCTTGGCTAGCCATACGCAGCGTCAAGGTAAGAAATTCCAGCCTTAAAGTGTCGGTGGTTTTGGTTAGAAAGAGTTAAAAGTTCATAAATTAACTTAGTCTATTTCATTTGCAGGATTTTGGCATAGGGAGGAAGGTGACAAGGTCAACTTCTCCCAGGCCCACATCTTAGGATGACCATGTAAGTTCTTATGAACCTCATTCATTTTATTAACAGTCTTTTACAAATTTTCTAACTTTGTAATTGTCAATCCCTTTCTTTTCCTAGTGGTGGCAGGACCCAAAGACCGAGTCATGAGATGAACATAGGCGACTGCAACCTTAAGATACGTTTATTAAATAACTATACTCTGTGTTTAAGGTTTCTTGTACATCTTTTGCTATGGAAAATATTTAGGGTTTCACCTGTGTAATAAATTGGTTTAAGGCCACCATCTTTGATGGTTTTACTTCCTGTAACATTCAATGGTTTAAACCTATTATTGCTTCTAGTTCTATAAGATTCTTTTTACTTAAACGAATGAATATATATCTATTCTGTGTAGAAATGGTAGTCTTTGTGAAATGTTCTTACGACCATCTTAAAATGTTTAAGTGAATTTGATAAGTAGTTTTTTTGAAGATTTGATATGGGGTTTATATGTAAACCCTCATTTTCCATCGTGACTGGTCTTATTGCCTTGTAGGGGAAATAGATATATTTTTCCTTACCTCCTTTTATGTAATATAGGTTTTGGTTTGCATTGTATTTATGTGATGTTAATTAACTGTATGGGATTCGATCCCAAAGCCTTTGTAAGTTTGGACTATTAAATGTTGTTTTTATCATAGGTTATGAAAACTCGGTTTGGAAGCTACATTGTGGGGTTTTCCCAAATGGAAATCCTCTTGTTGCGAGGAGTGTTGCAATTATTGAAGCAAATTCCTGGGTAAAGATCTGTCTTGAATATTTTTGTTGGAAAAATTAAAGAATCTGATTCCACGATTAATTACAAGAATGAGTGGAAGTTATAACAATTATATCGATTTACAATGTGGATTCACACATGGTGATTGACCTCCATTTTGTTAAAGGATCTGATAATAATTTATCATTCGGTTTCATAGATTGTATGTTAGTTGTTTTATGAAATGTACCTATTATTTAAGATTTTCTAGACCATTGTTTTATATTGAAATATTAAGGGATTTGATGCTGTGACTGGTGATGTGATTATGTAAAATAGATCAAGGTTTTTAATGTGCAAACCCTCAGGTATTCTATAAAGTAAAATTATCTAAAATTTATAATACTTAGTTAAGGATATTTGATCCTTGAACTGGTTTTTTGCCAACATATACATTACCATATACCTAGACTACCTGTAGGTAGAGTAGTTCTATTTGTAAAACACATTTTAATTGATACTTAATACTTATTTATTTCATATGTGATAATACTATGAATATTGTTAAAACGAGATTCTAGTCTATAATTAAACTAAGTTACTAATCTATATACTAGCTTTAATTTAGTAATAGAAGTCTATGTAGTATACTTAGGTAGATATTCATTACTTTAAAATGGATTCATTTTTCTATTTAAAAGAAGACACATCTATTATAATATTTAGACATTATGAGACTAGTTGCTAATTTATCTTTAAAAATTCAAAGTAAGAAGATATCTAGGATGATGCATAACATTAAGATTGAATATTGTTAAGTTGTAATAAGAATTCGAACCAATTCTAAGTAAACAGATTCTATCTTTCAGACTAGGAATAAAAACACAGATCTATACATAAAGCAGAAATCAGAATTTATTTGGAAGTCCCTTAGCTAACTTGAAATTCAAAATACATAAGGTAAGATTATCTAGAAAATGATGCATCTAGGAAAATACAGTTAAATATAAATAACTATGTGCTACTAACTGAATTTTCACCATTAGTACCGAATACACAAATAGAACATTAGATTAGTCGAAACCATAGAGGCTAGCTACTATAGATCTAGAGAATTATAATCTACAACAAAAAAATATAAAGTAGAAACCTAGAGCCAACGCTTGGGGAAAACAAGAGTGGAGATGTTGTTCCTCCCAACATACTCCCAGAGCAGCCAATCTAAGTGCTCCAGAACCCCCGAGCCTGTTCGCTGAACCATAAGAGAAAAATCTCAATGTGCCATATCTTGCATTACACAAATGTTTTAATCCTCTCCCAATGCTAACCTCCTACTACTTATGGATATACTAATTTATAGTATTCTTCCTAGGACTTGGTCATTTATGACCCTCCTGCTCTTTAGCACTCAACTAGGAGTTATGACCTGATTTTAGGGGATGATGCCTCCTGCATCCTGAGTTCTCACTCAGTGGTCTTTTCCACTTGTCTTTTTCCTCTTGTGGGTAAACAAACACTCTTCAACAACTATATGCACTCTTGTCCCCCCTTCAACATATTTTATTAAATAAAATTGTTTTGATTACAAACTTTTTTATTCTTGACATTTCTATCAAAAATAATAAAATATTGATAAAGTATTTTCAGCAGAATGGGGGTGTTACACTCATGTTTTCATTGTTGTTGTTATTCCATCCTTATGCTGATGAGATAGCCTTGTGCTATCTTTGTTGTTGTTATTCCAACTTTATGTTGATGAGACAGCCTCATGTTTTTGATGCTAGTGATATATCAGTTTTATGCATATGATGATGTTCCATACTACAGATGATGATTCCCCAGTCCCATGTTGCAGATGATGATTCAGTTCCATGCTACATATGATGATGTTCCAATCAATTATGATGATGCTCTAGCTCCATGCTCCAGTTCCATGTTGCATATGACGATGCTCTAGCACCATGTTGTTGATAATGTTCATGCAGATGATGATGCCCCAGTTCCATGTTGTAGATGATGATACTTCAGCTCTATACTGAATATTTTGATGATGATACTTAAGCTTTGTATTGCCTATGTTGATGATGATACTTCAGCTCTTTGCTGAAGATGGTGATGTTGTTCAAAACTTTTGATGATCTATAGATGTACCATACAATGTTTCAAAATATTATGTCGATGATGCCTCCTCTCTCTCTCCTTTTGATGATGTTGTGTCAAGCCACACCAGTTGTTGTTGTTGTCAATAGAATACCCTTCTTGTTAAGGGGGGGTGTTGAAATAATGCAACTTCGAAGAATATTCTACTTGTACTACACATTATTATTATTCCTCCATCGGGATTTGTCATAGATGTAAAAGGTCATGTAAAAGTCATGAGGTTAACCCTTCGTTGTAAGTCGTTTCAATAGCACCCTGAAAAGAATAATATAATTATTATTATGGGATTTACTAGGTATGTTGACCATGTTAGTTAGACATGTCGGCCCAGTTAGGGAAGATGTCCATTGGGAAGATTAGTATAAATAGGGAGGCACCCTCTATCATTTGTACACACTCACATACACTTGCGTTGCACAAGAGAGAGAAATAAGGAGGATGACTAGTGTCTATGGTGTTTTGGCTCTTATGCTTGGGGTTTGGTCTCTCTATCTATGAGACCTTGCTCTTTGGTCATTGCATAGTAGTAATATATATTGAGGAAGTTTTGATAGTTTTTTTCCTTTAGGGTTTTCCAACCTGGGATAAATTGCTATGTACCTTGTGATTTTGTTTGTTTCAATGATCGTCTCTATGTTGTTATTATGAACATGTATTAAATGCTAATCAAGTTAGGACTTAAGATATGGAAGCATAGAAAACTTAACAGAAGCAAGCAAAGAAAAAACAAAATAGAAATGGTAACACTTGAATGAAATAACAAAGAGGGGGAGAGTATGCAAACTTCAACAATCACAATGAGCCAAACCACTTGTATATTTCCCAATGGTCAAGCTAATATAAACACCTTAGATAAGTGAGCTCCAAATGGAGGAAAACACTCCTCCTGAGGGATGTGCTCCTTTTCCAACAAAATACTTGAAGTATGGTTAAGAAACCAATGGGAAATGGGAAGAACACTTTCCCCTCGAGGGAAGGAAGCAAGGAAGCTCTTGAAATGCTTGGAAAATGGTGGAAAAGGATGAGAAACATGAGAGCTCAAACACATTTCTTGCAACATAACTTTTCTTTAAAATATTCTTACAATTAACATTCCCATTTCATTCTTTGGTAGGGAAAGAGGTGGCCAAGAAATGACAAGATCACAATGTGAACCCATTGATTCATAGTTTGAGCTCCCAAGTACACCAAGAGACCATTTAAGGAAACCAAGTGTGTGAGAGACCAAAGTTGAATTCAAATGGGTAAGTGGAGCTTTCATGAGCCATCAATGCGTCATTGGTTGGTGAGATCCCACAGTTTGTGTCAATAGCATGGGTATCAAAGGAAATTTTGCACTGCAGCGCTAGCATTGTCCTGGAGGCATGTGCTGCAGTGCTAGTAAATAGAGTTTAACTAGCGTTGTTTTAGCTTTCAGTAGTTTTGAGGCTATCTTGGGCTCATTCTTCTCTTTAGACCTTGTGAACGTTTCTTCGGTTGTGTGCATGTTGTATATTGATGATGTTTTACTGTGTGAATCATGAAATTGTCATAGGTGTGTGAGTTTTTCATGATAACAAGACACCTCACAACAATAGTTAAGGTTGAGAGGCATTAGCCTTTCAATTTTTAAATTATTAAAATAATTGTTAACTTTGTTCCCTAAGTTAATTACCTTTTCCCTCCTATCATGACTATGGATTCTCTTTTTTTAATTCGTCTCATTTGACCATGTAGAAGATAATTCAAAATAAACAAAACATATTTACATGCACACCATTATTATATATGGTGTCTAATGTTCAAATAATAAATACAAGATCAAAATAATGTAATTGTTTAAAACAAATTCTAATAAACTTAGGGGATAAACATTTGGATTACATTAATACAACTTTGTTAAACATTAAATCCCTACGTTTAGAATTAACAAATGTAAGAAAAAAGTCCTACCAATTTGAATCTAATATCTTCTAAAGAAATTTCCATATTTGAAAAGAGTTATTATGTAACTCATATTTCTTATTTCTTTGGAGTTTTCATCCATGCTCACATCTTTTGTACATTATATGTATTATAATTTATTATATTATTTAAAATATTTAATAGATAAAAAAATAATAAAATTTGAAAAATTGTCTTCAATTCTTATATATATTTAGAACTAAGTTTTTTATTTAAAAATTTGTATGAAAAAAATATAATTAATATTATTATTTGAGAAAATTGAATATATTTGTTTTACAATAAAATGTTTATATTACACTGTAAAATATAAATATAAAAAATTCATTATATATTTCTTTTATTACAGTGTAAAATATAAACATCAAAAAGTTATATATTTCTTTCATTATAGCTACAAAAATATTAATAAATAGTACTTTGATTATTTTCGATTCGAATAGATTATGTAAAGACATACAAAGTGATATCCCAATAATCATAAATATTAATCTTTAAAAAAAATGTTTATATTATAATGTTTATGTTAGAATATAATCCATTGGGATTATTGTAAATAAATAAATAAATAGGAATATGAATAGTTGCATAGGAAGGTGAAAAGGCTGGTTCTCAACCGCCACATTGTAATGTATAAATAAATGTTTTAGCCATGAATAGAATTGAATCGGGAGTTATTACCTGATAGTGGTATCAGAGCCAAGTTCATAACTCCTGCCTGCATGCCTGCCATTCTGCCTGCCTGCTGCCAGCCTACTCAGTCAGTCTGCCCCTGCGCACATTCATTATGTGCGTTTTTTTGCTCATACATTTGAATTAGCTTATAACTAACCCTAATTCATTTGTATGCGTTTCTCTTCTCTTTTGCCAGACTGTTCTCCTCTCGACCTGCATTGAGGAATGATACCGTCTGCAAAATTTCTCATAGAGCTACGATTTCCTGAGGGAGTTTAGAATTTGTCTTAAACCCTAATTTTTGTGGGCTCTCTTTTGGTGGGCTACGACCTGCTACACTAGGCTGCGATCTGTTGGAGAGACAATTTCAGATATAAATCTTCACTCCTCCAAGGAAGGCCAACTTCTCTCGCTCTCCTTAATTCTCTGAATAACATCTCTAATCAATTCAGGGGGCATATTCGACCACAAACTGCACTAAAATGCCTCAGTCAATAAATGTCACACCAGAAGAACGAGAAGCAATAGAACGTCTTGAAGCTATGGGTTTTGATTGAGCTCTTGTCATAGAGGCTTTTTTGGCGTGTGACAAGAATGAAGAATTGGCAGCAAACTACCTTTTGGAGCATGCTGTTGAATATGAAGACTGACAATTTTCTGTAAAGATTCTCTTCTGAAGCCTTGTATCAGTATCGGTTGGCTTTCCTGAATCCTTCAGTCATACAAGTTACGGCCCCAAAAGTTATCAGCATTCTCCTTGCACTTCATTAGTTGAAATGTATTTCAGGGATCTTTCTCTTGTTAACATTGGTAGTTAATTTTCCTCCATTGTTTCTTCTGGGACGTTTCTCAAGTCTTATCATATTGAGAAAGTTGAAGAGGTTTCTCCAACTTCTTCATGTCTTTTGTTGTGGGAGTCAGTAGTATGTATAGAATAATTTGACCTGAATTAGGTTGTCATGGAACAAGTGCTATTATTTGTGTTATTCTTTGCTTTTATTTTTTGCAGTTGAAAGGTCTGAAGTATGAAAGAACATTTCCAATACATTAGCATAAACCCTCACTTTGTATTTCAAAGCAGCCCTTTAAGTCCTTGTGTTGAATTATAGGGAAAATAAAGATTGAAAGCAGCGCTGCTTTCAATCTTTATTTTCCCTATAATTTGGGCTTGAGTATTTGCAGTCTATTGTGTCGCAATTTGCTCGTTTTAGATGTCAGAAAATGAAGACTAATATATTATATATTGTGTGACTGCAAAATATTGAGACTGATATATCACACATATATTGATGCGTCGGAGACTGGTGCGTGTTGGAGACTACTGAAGGTGTTGGAGACTGCTGTCGATTTGAGGAGCTGCGTAAACCCTAATTCCATGTTGAGTTCATTCTTGTGACTTCCTACGTGAAGAGCCTAAGAGCCTGCGTTGGAGATTGAATACTGCACTGTGAATACTGCGAAGTATTCTTGCCGAGCCATGATCGTTGATGAGTCGTGCATGCTAAGTATGGTGTGTTGAAGCACTCCTTTGATGCTGCGTTGAAGTGGTGTGTTTGATTGTATATATGCTGCGTGAATATTGAAGTGAACCCTAATTTTTTGAAGTGAACCCTATTTTTCTTGCAAAGTCTGGATTGCGTTGAGACTGATGCATTGCTGACTGATATATTGTATGCTGCGTACTTGAAGACCGATCTCAGATACTGAAGACTGAGATTGATATATTGTAGACCGATCTCAGAGACTGAATACTTAGACTGATATGTGCAAATGTTGTATGCTATATATTGCTAGTGACTGATATAAAGAAGCCTATGTATGACTGATAGTGATATATTTTGTATCTACTAATATATTTGCTATAAAATTGCATTGTATTCACCTTGGCAGAGACTGTAGACCTGCAAGGTTATTATTTTTTATTTCTCTTTAAAAATTACACTAACAATTGTAAAAATGCAATCTATAGCACCTATTTTTGGTGATGTCCTCAATGGCAAGGAAACATATCCAAAATGGTCTAGAAAGATCAAGAAATCAAGCAAGCCTGTCGAAGAATCCCTTGACTTTGTTCAGAAAACAAAGAATCGGTTCAAAGACCCTTCCAAGGGAGATTGCA
>LPNX010040875.1:112932-124035 GCA_001517045.1 Pseudotsuga menziesii
AGTTTATATAATATGAATAGTAATAAAAGTACTTTTTTATATTAAGAGTTGCTTTATGGACATAAATGCAATATAAAAATGTTGTTGAGTTTTCACTTTGATTGAACATGATTAAGATGATGAATTTAAATTAATATTCACATAAGAGGATTATGAGGGAACACCTTAAACTAATGATATTACTAATGAAAATCCATATGTTATCCTAATTTTTTTAAGTATAGGATAATACAAATGTAAACTTAATAATTATTACAAATACTTTTGAAAAAACTAATCGTAAAATGAAGGGAACCACTTACCTTTTTTTTTCAGATGGAAAGATCCACAGGAAACCCAACAATACTTCCCCACATTCGTGGATGGTAGAGGTGGTAAACCGTCATCCATCCTATAGAAGGCCTAACCCCAGAGGACACAAGGCTCAAACCCATGACCTCCCTCGAACCGAGAGAGTATACGCACGTCTTACCAATTGAGCTAACCCTTGGAGCTAGGGAACCACTTACCTATGTTCATATATTTATCTCGTTTTGTTAAGTATAGGATAATAAAACAGTGAACTTAATAATTGTTATAGATACTTAAAGAAAACTAATCGTAAAGAACTACATAAAAACATATAGGTATCATCCATATGTGAATCACATAAGATAAAAGATTTATGGTATGAATGTTCTAAGTCTATGGTATATAACTTCAAAATATGATAAATAATATATAATTATCAAAACATATAGGAATCAATGTGTGAATGATAAAAGACTTATTAAATCAATTATCTCCAAATTGGTTAAACCTAGAAGATGTGAATGATGTAAATCTATTATATATATAATTTGAAAATACGATAAATAATATAATTGGTATCTTTTATTTTTTATAGTTTTTAAATAAAAGTGCATACTATATTTTATGGTTAATAAAATCATCAAATTTCTTTTCTAATTTATTAATTTTTATTTTATAATTAACTATTTAAAAAAATAAAACTATGGTAAATGATGTGAATGGTGGTTTTATTTTAAAAAAATTTAAGGGGTTAAAATTTATTTATTTGTATTTTGTAATTAATGAATTATTTAAAATAAAAATAAAACTATGGTAAATGATGGAGTGGTGGTTTTATTCTCAAAATTTGGAAAGAGTTAAAATTTATTTTGTTAATTTATGTCTACTCAAAGTTAATAAAAAATGTATAATATTTCTTTGTAATCCCATTAATAAATATGTCACTCAATATTAACTAACCAAAAACTATATACATGTGTTGTATAGTATATTTATGAAAATAAGGCATGGAACGGCAAATAATTTGTTATAAATTTCACTTTATCTTGTATAGATTCTTTCGAAATCCATACTCATACATTCATTTCCAAATTTGCACATCTATAGTTCAACTTTCAGGTTTTGATTTTGATATTGACAGTTTAAGCTCATCATTTTGCACTTTAAAAACATAAATTTAAGAAAGGGTTAAAAAAAATTAATCAAAATTAATACAAAATTATTAAACAATCCCTATGTGTGTATTTTTTTTAACCAAAATACGTTTAACAAAATTGTAAGCTTAACTATTATTGTTTATGTCTAAGTAACATGGAAAATTCTTAGACATGATTTTTACTAAATTATGGTGAGGTATGCCAATTGTCTAGATTGTTTGTTGCGATGGGAGATTAGGGTCTGTTGCATGGTGAATAGGGCTACAGGGTGGTGAACATTCTTGTGAGTTATATTATGGTGATTTGCGATGTAACTTAGAAATTAGGGATTTTGGAAGTGTTAAGGTTATCATCGTGGTTGTCTGCTTTTCTACCTACATAATCAATGCATTGGTGTCACAGAAGGTTATGGATGGTATGCGACTAGAACTTGGTTTGTTCCCTTCCTTTATTGTTTCTTGGGAGTGTGGTGAGCTCCTTTTCCGAGGCCTTTATTTATTGTTGTGATTTTGTCTTCATAGTTAGTGAATGACGAATCACCGAGGTATTTTTGTGATTGTTTTACTTCCTTTTTTCTTAGGATTAAGATTTTTTAGAGTTCAAAATTGTTCCCGTGATATGTTTTGGAATTACTTGTTATTTATCTTACTGGTTCCTAGTGGTCATTTATTTCACAGAAATTCCTCCACATGGAAGGTTTTGGGGGTACCGGTTCATTCGATAATCCATGCTTTACCAACTCACCGTTGGAAGGTTTGGGTTTGTTGATGTTTTGAGCAAAATTGGAGAAGCATGAACTTTAAAACTTTTATCAACCAATTTCAGCACATATATATCTCATAAATCATCCACATATGAATATATTAGCCACATGTGAATATCATAAATATGTCATCCACATGTAAACTTCACAAATATATCATCCACATAAAACATCTTCATAAATCAAAAATAAAAATCAACTCCATAAATCAACCATAAGAGACAAGATATACCCTCGAAAAACCCTCCAAACATGGAGGATGAAAAAACCAACAATTCTTTGAGTATGATAGATAGATTTGTAGAGAATGGTTTATCACACATAAGAAAATTTCCTAATAAGAGATATCACCACATTAGTAAAGAAGAGAGATCCAATCTAACCCTACAAAAACAAATGTATGCAGTTGTATTGAACTTGCCATATGCCTAGGATATTAATACCAATCCAAAAACCCTAGCATGCAGAAGGTAGCACATGGGAGGCTCAGTAAACATACTGAGAGCACCACATAGTGCATTTACAAGGAGGAGCTAACTAGAACTCCTTTCATGCAAACATTAGTTCCCTTCCTTTCCTCAATTAGCTTTAACTGAATGTTCACTATCTTGAACTGAATTTTAACTGACTTGAAATCAGTGTTAACTTACTTGAACTGAATGTTAACTAGGGATAATTTTAAGGGAGCCCCCGAACTTTATATCTATAATAAATGGGTGACTCTCCTTAATATATAGGAAAGTTAGAAGGCCATTTTATCAACAATATAATATGTATATATAATTGTTTGGCTAATCCTTCATTCTGTTATAAAATCTTAGCGAATATTTCACTAAATTATAAGATATGGTAAAATCTTAGGGAATATTTCAATGAATTATAAAATATTGTAAAAACTTGGTGAATCTTTCATCAAATTATAAAACCTTTAACGCTTTGGTGAATCTTTTGGTAGGAATACTTAACTTTTGATTCTGCAGATTACTAAGGTAGTGCAATGGAAGAGCATATACCAGAGCTCGACTCTTTCGACTCCTAGACCCTCAAATGAACAAATGCATGAATGATGAGAGGAGGAAATTATTTATACATTTCACAAGCAATATTAGGTTACTCACAACTGGAGGTGTTGGTGAAACACAACCACGCTAACTAGATTTACGGAAAGTGGGGAATCCACTTTTTATCTCATCTCTTAATCATCCAACGGACATGTGGGGACCCAAATCTTGACATACCAACGAACTGATAGAATTGAACACTTTACACTATGGAGTGATTTTGGAACCCATGAACCATTGTTACAACATGGAGTATTCCAGACCCACAACCTTAATATAGTGTATGAATTCCCAATTAGCTTATTTTCCAAATATCTCGTTTTTAAGCTACCATTTAAGAAAAAATAACCTGCTTATCTCTTTATATATATGAATGCCACTTTTTCATTTCTTTTGTTGACAATTAAAATATGAATTATGTCATTTGGTTTATATTTTTTGGAGTTGGTTATAAACTTGCAATGGTTATTAGAAATAAGACATACACTAACAAAAATATAAATCACATTAATGCATCATCATGCATATCATTACAACTATTATGTTAAAGATGAATTTTTCTCTCATAAACTAAGGAGGTGCTTTTATCTGTGTCCTTGAAATTTTTGAAAGCATGCAAAATGTGGTAAAATTGTTTTAGGACCCTCATTGAATGCAAAAGGATAGATATCAAATAACACAATTTCTACATCTCAAATTTATACATCTCAGTTCAAACATGCCCTGTACATATTATATACAACCATGATTGAAATGAACTATCGTGTTCCAACTAAATCATATATTTATCATGCATATCTATTATGGATGATGATAGCAATTACACATCAAAACAAATCACCAAATTTTTTTTTACTTCTAAACGACCCTTACAAAAAATAAAATATTGTAAAAGAAGTATCGAACCCAAAAAATTTAGGTCACAAATAAAATTGATGAACTTGACCATGTGAATAAAAAAATATACTAGTCAAGAACTTCTCAATACAAATAAAAGAATCTATCGGAATGCTTTAGACAACTGTACATTAATACAATCAAAATAATAACCATTCCAATGTAGCCCTACCATTATAATCACTATGCATTCATGTATATTACAAACATCCAAAATATCAACAGTAACAAACATAAAATATGAACATTTACACTCTCATTAATGCATTAGATACAATAGTAATTACAAATCAAGATCCTAATAAAAGCACATTTTAAACAACTCGATAAAATTCAATTTTAATTTATAAAAACCATGTGGGTTCTCTCCATTAAGAGTAGCATCCACTAACAACATATATATTACAGTCGATAGTTTAAACATGACAAGGCATAAAAAAATCAAATCTTTTGAGATCTATAACACTTTCATGGAACCAATAGTCCTAGGGTAGAATAAAACCCTAATAACATCAAATGAGATCCAAGAATCAAGAGTGCCCTAAAATTCAACAGATGTAAAAAAATCCATGATAAAAAGCATGATAAAAGGTAAATTTACAATATAATAATATATTGTAACTATGGATAAAAAGCATAAAAATCATACCACACTAATTATTGTATAAAAAGCATGATGTGAGTTTGTATTCTTTGATAAATTGCATGTGTGGCATAACCCTTCAAGACTTGACCTTTCAGCAATGGAGATCTTATACAAATATTAAAATGTTGAGAAAACTGAGAATGAAAAATGGACTTGCATCAACCAAAACCTTCAGGGCCTACAAGCGCAATCCAATGTGGGTGAACCATGAATCATTGTATCTTTTATATAGAACAAAATATCCTTTGATTTTCCCTCCAATACTGGAAATCGAGGGATCAAATAAGGTATCACATGAAATTAACTAAAAATACAAGATAATACAACCATATGCCTAAATTATAAGGAAAATGGAGGGAAACATAACCCTTGGGAGCCTCCATTACAAAAAATTGTGGGATTGGAAGGAGATTTTGCTAGGAAGAAAATAGTTTTTTTTTTCTTTTTTCGGTTTCCTCATTTACATATGGGAGGTTATTCATTTTCAATTTATTTTTTCTAATAAATATTGGAAGAATATACTTTAGTTGAAAAACCCTTTTCATATAAGAAAATAGCTCAATAAATTTTTTAAACCCCCTTAATATAGTCCATGGGTTATATATAGCCCCTAAAATTATCCATGATGTTAACTTTACTTGAACTGAATTCTAATTGACTTTCATTGAATTTTAACTGAATGTGAATTGAACTCAATCTTTAACTGAGTTTTGATCACTTAGTTGATAGGATAACTTAAGTGTCACCAGTGCTTCACTCTTAGTGTCATACATGCACAATTTCTATTATTAAATTTTACATGGATCTCTTTAGTTAACTGATGCATGTTGATTGATGAACATTAAGCTCTTCTTTACTTAACTAATTACATGCATTAGTAGTTCAACTGATGCTTTGACTAAGGCATTTATTGAGGCATTTATATTTCCTTGAACACGGTAAATTCGAATTCTCTTTCTCTATGCTTTATCTCATTATCATTAAATAATTAATCTGTGTATTATTCATCCATCTTATCATATCATACTCAGAAGAATTATTCCATACATACTGATGATCATATATATTACCTTGGGCCATATAGTCATATGCTAAAATAATTCCCTATAGGGGTAGCTAAACCCTAAAGGAGACTTATAACACTCAGTGACCATGACTAGCAATATATCACATAGTATTTCCACTTTACCAAGTAAATTTTGACACCTCAATAAATGAGGGTATTGGTTGGACTTGATATTACTCACACTGCATACAGTCTTGATGTTACTCACAAGAATCATCTTAATATTACTCACAAGCCCATCTCCATAATTGGAGGTACATCTCATAGGGTGCCTTCTATGAGAATACTTAACTTGATATTACTCACAAGTCTAGTCTTTATATTACTCACAAGACTCGACTTGATATTACTCACAAGCTTTACAATACAACATCACCACCTCAATCATATGAGGATGTATAGGACTTTATATGACTCACAAGTCCAGAGAATGACTCTTGATGTTGTACAAACAACACTCCCTCTTGATGAGGGAGACATTCTCTAGTTTACCAGGAATTTCCTTCCATACCAAGCTTTATCTTGGAAGTATCTCAACTTTGTCGCTAACAGTGGCTTGCCCACAAATTTGCAATATTCTCATCAGTAGTTTTGTACTGAAATTTTATTTTGCATGACCATGAATTCAATGAAGGAAAAATTCATTTCAATGTGTTTATCATAACACACATAGGGGTTTTTCAGAAAGATTGACTATTAACACCTAATAATTGTAGGCTCAAGTATTTCACCCTAGTAGGTAGCTTCCTAAGCTACACTACTCCTCAGTAGGTACCACTATCTGCCAAACACCTTTTTCTTATGTAGTACTCTTTGACCTATACCTTGCTTCTGTAGTGCTAGATGCAATACACTCAACTTTTGCAGTACTAGCCAAAATGCACATAGGTAATTCCAATCTATATAATAGGTCTAGTATGTATTAAAATACAATAAAGAACCTATTATAATGTACCTCAAAGGTACTCGAACAAATGCTTATCCTCAATCATACAAAAATACAACATGTATGCTAGGTACTTTAAGAGACCAACTAGCTACTTATTCAAAGTAGCATCATCTGAAATCAATCTAAAATGCAGTTTCTCTAAAGTAGAATCTATGCATTTCATATCCATCATATACACCACATTAATTGTGTAATATCATGCAGAAAGAAAGTATTATCTTTTATTTCAACATTTGTTGACTCCAAGAATATTCTACCATTTGAAGAAGTTCTTAGTGATATTTCCATTCTCTATCATGTTCTTCAAGGTATGATCACTTTCATTGTGTTTTCATATCACAGTACCCTACAAAGCCAATTGTATGGCTATATAACATCCCCAAGCGGTTTAACTGTTCTCGAATAGTTCATACTATAACTCATCTAGAGTATCCAATAGTCTCCAAAACTTTGACCATGCCTCTACTCATGTGGATTCTTTCCACAAGGTATCACAAGCCCTAGATGCCAAAGTCATGTACCATGACTAACTAATTTGGGGACTTTTAACTGCTATTGCCTATGAAGATACATCAATACTCCCTTTTCAACAAAATGATTCTTTTCTACTATACAAAGCTTGTTCTAGACAGAGGCTTAGTAAATATGTTGGAAATTCTACTCATCCATGGATATGTACAAGAGTTACACAACTCCTTTCTACACCATGTATTGGATATAACTAACTAGGAACTTTGTAAATTTTTACTCCTTTGCAATATGCTCTATCTAAGAAACATCTTTGATGTGATATTTCTTGATCACTATACTAGTCATCCATATATCCGTGAAACTTTCTTTCAATAACCAAGACATGTATGAATCCACATACACTTGTACCAAGTAGGTAACACAACACATGCTTTGTAGTACACGTCTATGTATTGACCATAAAGCATATAAATGATTCTAGGACTTGTATAGATATATCTAACATCTATGAGATCCTACAAATATGAACAAGAATTGGAGTTATATTTATGTGTGTGTTCATGTATTTACAATCCATTGTTCTTGAATCCTAATTTCAATAACTCTACTCGACAGAAGAAAAATATTATTCAATGACTATTACACCTCTAAACTTAAGAATCAACCAATATTATTACATATAGATTCATTTTGAATATGAGTACCATACATGGTTTCTACATAGCAGGATTTTAATTAACAAGTTCCATTATTTTTCTAGGAGCTATCAAATCTAGCTTCTCCCTCTTAACATCTAGGATGTGGGAATCATAAATTTTAGTCCTCCATCATAGAGACTCATAATCCTCTATATATAACACGTATATGAATATAATTAATATAAATACATTACCTCCAGGAGTCTTTACATTTGTCATAATAGAATTACGGCTTCTATTCTGTCTTCTTCCTAAGAAGCATATGAACTTCTCGATCTTCTCTCTTTCAAGATCATTCATCCAAATGACTCCATGTAATTATTGTTCTTGTATGTCAATGAATATGTTTTTCCCTATAAGAATTTTTTTTCAAATGATTAATAACATTATATAACCAAGAAATGTAATCACATGAAACATTCAACATATGGGAAATGGTCCACACAATTATGTACATAGACTAAATCAATGTTTTGACATAACCCCATTCATATCTTATGTGATGTTTTGCAACCCTATATCAGTCCTATATCAGTTCAAAAATTCATATTTTATATAGGAAATATGCAGCTTTATATCCATCCTATATAAGTATAAATCAGTCCTACATAAGTCTCATATCAGTCCTATATTATATCATATAATATGGACTCATGATATCGACAATATGCTAATAACAGACAAACAATAGTGTATATGCTTAACACAATTCCAAAGTCCAGGAATACATATCTTTATATGATAGTCATGAAAAGTATTCAAAAACCTTTAGATCTGATTTATAATAGCATATAACAATCAAAATATAAAGTAAATATATGCTATTGATTTGCGTGGGATCCCTCTTTATCTTTCCACCCTTTATGAGAAAACCAGAGTCCTTCTTTATTCAATGAAATTGAAGCGGCTTCTTTGTAGTGAAAGACTATCTCCCTTTCTTTATTCTTTCCATGAGGAACATTTTCTCCTCTTTAGTGTACACAACCTTGCTCTAGATGCGCCCTTCTTCTTGACTCAAGGCCTTGTTCTTGAAAAGATTGGTGAGTGTATCAAAACACTCCCTTGCAATCTTCAACAAAATGATCGTGGACATGAGATTTTCCTTAACCAAATCAAAGATGATATTATTGTCCTTTGATTGATTCTTATTGAAGTTGATTCACCCTTCATTAGTGGTAGTCTCCTCTACCACAATGGTTATGAATGAATCAAGATCATGCTCTTCAAGAATATTCAACACCCTCTATTTCCATGTGTTGAAGTTTGATGTGCCTTCAAGTCAGTCTTCTGGTCGAATGGATATTGATGTCATGGTTGCAATATTTTGCTCAACACTTCAAGATATACCTAGGATTATCTTGTTGCAAAAAACTAAGCTCTTTCACACCCTGTGCTTTGAAACTATGTTGATGTTTTGAGAAAAATCGGAGAAGCTTGAACTTTAAAACTTTTATCAATCAATTTTAGCACATGTGTATCTCATAAATCATCCACATATGAATATATCAGCCACATGTGAATCTCATAAATATATCATCCACATACATATATCAGCCACAGGTAAACTTCATAAATATATCGGCCACATATATCATATTCATAAATCAACCATATAAATCAAATCCATAAATCAACCATAAGAGACAAGATATACCCTAGGAAAACCTTCCAAACAAAGAGGATGAAAAACCCATCAATTCTTTGCATATGATAGCTAGATTTGCATAGGACGGTTTACAACACATAATCATATTTCGTGATAAGAGATATCACCACATAAATAGAGAAGAGAGAACCAATGTAACCCTGCAAAAACAACTATATGCAACTGTAATGAACTTTCCATATGCCTAGCATATTAATATCAAGTAAGAAACGTAGAATGTAGAAGGTATCACATATGAGACTCAGTAAACATACTGAGAGAACTGGATAGTGAATTTGCAAGGAGGATATAACTAGAACTCCTTCCATGCAAACATTAGCGCCCTTCCTTTCCTCAATTAGCTTTAACTAAACGTTCATTGTCATGAACTGACTTGAACTGAATGTTAACTGACTTAAATTGAATGTTAACTAACTTGAACTGAATGTTAACTAGCTTGAACCAAATGTTAACTGAATGTGAACTCAACTGGATCTTTAACTGACTGTTTATCACTTAGTTAACAGAATAACTTAATTGTCATCAGTGCTTCACTCTTAGTGCCATCCATGCACAATTTCCATTATTAAATTTTGCATGAATCTCTTTAGTTAACTGATGCATACTAATTGCTTAAAAATAGTCTATTCTTTACTTAGCAGATTAGATTCATTAATAGTTCAACTGATTCTTTGACTGAGGAATTGATTGAGACATTCATATTTTACTAAAGATTTATAACTCGAGTTCACTTAGACATTTTGCATGGGCAATTGAAATTCTCTTTCTCTATGCTTTATCTCATTATCATTAAATAATTAATGTATGCACTACAACAAATCACCCTTTTATGGGAGGTTTTGGCTTGCAACGATTTTTATAACCCCCCCCCCCCAAAAAAAAAATAGGTCTTTGGAGGCAGTTCTTAAAACACCCCCTCAAAAGTCTTGAGAATTGGACTTTTGGGGGCGGTTTTTAAACCCCCCCCTCCCACAAATTCCAATTCTTAGGATTTTTTTTTTAGGTGGGTGGGGGGTGGAAAGAACCCCCGTAAAGGTCCCTTTCAAGGGGGTTTTTAAACCATCCCCCCTAAAAAAAAAAGAGTCATGGGAATTGGACTTTTGGGGGCGGTTGTTTTAAAGCCTCTCCCAAAAGTCATGGGAACTTGATTTTGGGGGGAGGTTGTTTTAAAGTCACCCCCAAAAATCATGAGAATTTGGACCTTTGGGGGAGATTTTTGTAAAGTCGACCTCAAAAGTCGAATTTTCATGACTTTTTTTAGGGGTTTGAAATACCCCCCCCCCTAAAGGTCCTTTTCAAGGAGGTTTAAAAAAACATTTAAAAGTCATAATAATTTGGAATTTTGGGGGCAATGGTTATAAATCCTCCCTCAAAAGTCCAATTGTCAATAAAAAAAAAATTTGGGTGGGGGGGTGTGGGGCGGTTGAAAGACTCCCAC
>LPNX010040875.1:132193-149181 GCA_001517045.1 Pseudotsuga menziesii
TTGCACAAGTTAACAATTTTAAATCCTTTAAAAGTGTGAGAGTTACATGCACCTTGAGCAACTTAGGATTAACTTTAATGTTTTTTTAAGAGAATTTGGTTTGGAAGGGAGGTTATGTAAGAGCTTTCCAAGGAGTAATTTTGTTAGATAAGCATCATTAGTAAATATTTAAAATTTGATTTTAGAACAAGAATCAATACTCCCTTGTAGATCGAGAACATAGTCATTGTGTATCCCAATTTAAATCTCAAGTTGGCTAATTTTGTTTGGCATATTGACCCACAACATTAATGACGACTATATTTTTCCAAGCACTTAGAAACCCATTCTTTGAAGGAAAGGTAAAGAGATAACTATGAATAGGGGAAATGGGTCCATATACATGAAGATAAATATGAGATGATCAAAGTTGGCTTGTTCAATATGATTACTAGAATTTTTTTTGTCTTGTTCATCAATTTTATTTTCACATTTCAATTCCTCATATTATTGAAGTGTGCAGTGTTGACATTAAGCTAGTTATGTTCTTTCTTAGTGTTAGGATATCATGTATTATAGATTCATGTTATTATCTCATGCTTATAAGAGTATTGGTGTGTAGGGATTGATGAAGGAATATTGTTAGCAAGGAGGGATGCCAATGCGTTTCTTGGACATGGAGAAAAATATAAACCAAGTATCTCAACAAACTCCAAATTAGAAGGAACATATTAATATTGAAGAAAATGAGGCTAGATTAAATAAGACCGATGGAACAACAATGGATTTCAATGAAGATGAACATGTTTCCCTCCTTAGAATAGGTTTTTATAGCTAAAGGATCATGTTTATTGTTTAGGGTTTTACAATCCTATCATAATTCCGTGTTTCCTTATAAGTATGTAATGTATTCCTATACGTTACTAGCTTCATATGTGTAAATTATGTTGTGATGACATGAGTACCACTTGAACTTGTAGGGAATAATTAGTCTGTTCCTTTTTTGGAGTCATGACTTTCACCTACAGACCGTGTTTGATAAAAAAAACCCTTTGTTGGAAAGATATTGGTATGTATAATTCACTGAGGGAACTAAAGACGTATGTACTCCACGTTTAAGCCTTACAATTTCACTACTTTGATCCTCCAAGGAAGGATTTACCATTAGGGTATGTTAATACAATTGTTAGGTTCTAACCAAAACTAACCCTTGTATGTCTCATGTTAAATATTAGCAATTCTATAGAATCAATTTAAGGTCATATGGTAACTATGTAAAATCATTTTGGATAGTCTTCACAATGCAATTAATTTAAATGACTGTGCAACTTTTATAAATTGATTTTCCTTCCTACTTTTGTGTCCTTTTAGGTGCCTAGTTGAATAACAATTTTATGTATTATTTATCATGTGTAACATCAATTAGATAAAAAACATATTCTCAATTTCTTGAAAAGGTTTATTGTGCTCAAAACTCGACTAAAATTAAAATCACACTCAACTAAGGTGCTTGATAGAATTATGTTAAGAGCTAATTTATGTGGCATGGCTTCTAGATTCACAATGTCACTAGCTACTTGGAAGTTGTATGGGTGGTGGGTTCCCACTATAGCTTACTTCATGGAAGTTCTCTAATGTTGCTAGCATAATTGAACTAGGTAAATTCTAATGGTGCTTTTTTTAAACATTTTTAACATTTTTTTAAGAACACTCACCTATCTTCACTCAATAAGTATGAAGCTCTTAGGATGTGTCACTTCCATTAGATTAGTACCAAATACAAACTCTTTAAGAATCAAACTTGAATTAGTTTTGGAAATCCCTCTTGCTCATCTACTATTAGACCACAACCCAACCAACTATAACAATAAGTCTTAATGAAGACATTTGAGTGAATTTTGATCCAATTATGTATTTGAATGTAGTGTTGTGTGAGCCTCACTCATTCAACCATTAACTCATATAATGTCCCCATAACTACCATAAAAAACTAAAACAATTATCATAAAAATAAAACCTTCAATAATATTAAAAAATTCATTAACACTTATAGATCCCAAACCCTTTCTATAAAATCTTTATTTAAACTAATATAAAAGTACAAAAAAATAACATAACAATACTCTTTAAAATCAATCAATTATGTTTTAAACTAAACTATAATGGAAAATATATATTATTATATTAAAATCATCTTAAACTTAAACTTAAACAGTAATAACTTATACTCATATTGTACAAAAGAAAAAAACTGTATACCATCATCTTCATCACTAATCCAACTCAACAACTCAAAAAAGTATTAGTTTCATATGAGTTTCAATTCAACTTTCTATATCACAACGTTTCTTTTCCCGAGAAACAGATTATTTTAATTTATACTATGATCACATAAATTACTCAGCATTCAAATCTCATGATGTAAATGGTTGAAAGCCACCTTTTAGAAAATACCATATAATGATAAGCATCCAAGTGGAGACTTTCTTGTCATAAAATATTGCCAAGATTCCATTCTTGTCAAATTTTAATGAATGCCGAGGGAAATGACTTCAGAGATTGACAACCTTAAGGAGCCTATTCACAATAGAAATCATTGAGATCAATAACTTGTTATTTAATTACTTTTGTTGACTTAATTTACAGTGTAAATTGACCATTGGTTGAAAAGAAGAAATATAAAGTAGTTATGGAGTATAATTTGCAAAAAAAAGATTAATTATTTGTTTTGTTACTTCATGTTGTACACATTAAGATTACAAAACCTTTTAGTATTAAAATTAAATATAACAATAATATAATATTTTAGTAAAAATACGATGAATTTTGAAAGTAAGAGAAGGTTTGTTCGAGTTCGAATCCTTTGAGAACTTAAACCCTAAGATAGAGTCAATATTTGAAGCTCTCATGCCTCATGTAGTATTAAAATTAAATATAACAATAATATAAATATTTTAGTAAAAATACGATGAATTTTGAAAGTAAGAGAAGGTTTGTTCGAGTTCGAATCCTTTGAGAACTTAAACCCTAATATAGAGTCAATATTTGAAGCTCAAATGCCTCATGACTATTTTCATAACGATAAAGAGTAGTTGATTTTCAAATTTGAAAATGATATCTCATTGTAAGTTTAAGTATCAAGATTTCTAGATTTAATTTAAATGCATTTATCGACTGTAAGAATGACCCAATAAATATTTGAAGAGATGGGTAGGTTTACCTTCCTCCTTTAAATCAATCTCTTCAACTTGGAGCATTCAAGTTGATACCCACTATTATTAATTTGCCATTATTCTTGTTTGAAAATTGCAATCCTTCGATTACAGATAGACAGATCTTGTTTTTCTCCCAATAATTGATATCAGGAATGCTTTTGATTCATTGGAAGATCAAAAGGGTGTGAGATTCTCATGCTCATACAGTGAATGGACTACTCTTTGACAGCATAAGCTTAAACAAAGTGAATGCATGCAAAAAAACAAATAAGAAAACATGGATTGGACAAGAAGTCCAATCCCACTGTCCAACCTAATAATTTATATATGAGAATCTACGGCCTCCAGCATCTGAAAAAACACAACATAAACATCGTGTGGATTTTATCAGAATAAAATATAGGCCAAGTTCATCATGTCGTGACACATTTTTGCCTACATATATACACTATTCCAGTCCTTGCAAGCTTTTATTAAAGCGCACTATACAGAAAGATTCCTGTTTCATACTCCACTGCTTTTTCCTCCCCGTCCTCTCACAAAATAATAATTCCCACAGGTAGGTAGCCATGATTTTCCTTATTAGGCGCTGAGTTATCCCATGCACGTACAATGAAAATAATTAACACTTCTCCATATTATTTATATTAAAATTATCATTTTCCATCTTAGGACTGTATATTCTTTGAATTTTGAATCAATCATTAACTTTGTCAACATTAATAATTCTCTCAAATCAATCTGAATGAAAATAATTAACACTTCTCCATATTATCCATATTAAAATTACCATTTTCCATCTGAGGACTGTATATTCTTTGAATTTTGAATCAATGATTAACTCTAAAAATACTCATGGAAACCTAAATTATAAAACTAAAAAATACTAACTAAAAACCTAAATTATAGAATTCAAAATTACTCACAAAACAATATATATACGTATTGGGTGTTCATGTTTTGTCACCTTACTGCTGAATGGTATTTTAATCAATCATCAGCTCCTAAGATTACTCACTGAAACCTAAATTAAAAAACTATATTTGAATAATGTTTGAATCAATCATTAGCTCCTTACAAAAACCTAAACTATTGAACAATATTAAATGGTGTTTCAATCAATCATTACCTCTTAAGAATACTCACATAAACCGGAATTACCTAACAATATCTAGATAAGCTCATTGCGGCACAATGTGAATTGGATTAGTTGAAACATAAATCACAGAACAATATAAATAAGTTCATTGCTGCAAAATGTAAATTAGGTCTCCCCGTTTTCCCATCTTGTTAATGAATGGCGTTTGAAATTTGAATCAATTACAAAAATAGATAAGTTCATTGTCTCACCACGTGAATTGGATTAGTTGAAACTTAAATTACAGATCAATCTGAATAAGTTCATTTCTACAAAATGTAAATGGGGTTTTTCTGTATTCCCATCTTACTATTAAATAGTGTTTGAAATTTGAATAAATCATTAACATCCATTCCCATTCCCATCTATTATTGAATGGTGTTTGAAGTTTGAATCAATAATTAACTCCTAAGAATAAGAATACTGTTGAAACGCGAGAATAAAAGTTGTTATTTAGCTCATGTAAGTTATCAGAATTAAACTACAGGTTTTAAATTTCATGTAGATTATCGTAACCATGGAATGGGATATTACATATAAAAAATAATTGTGCCAAAAGGCACTAGACAGCCAAATATGGAAGAGAAAAGTGGGTAAGGTTGATTGGTATTTATAATCTAAAATATATAAAATAGTATCTAAGAGATTTTAAGTTAAACTTGGCAATTATTGCACAGAAGAGGTGCATTCTACAGCCTAGTATTGGAGAGATGTGTAACTGGACTTGCATGCTCATCCTAGAGTTGACACATATCTTTTATAAAAACTATTAAAATATTTTTAAAATAAAATGTAGGCAATTTGATACATATAAAACAATATAAATTAGATAAATTAAAACCATAAACATTCATATTACACATTTACTCAACACCTCTACTATAAGAAAGGGTTTACACTTTGAGATATTTGACCCCTTTTAGTGCGCGGTAGATCCCCTTTTAGATGGATCTATGCTGGTAGTATAAAACATAGGAGCTGTCTAGCTATGAGACTATTTTGACTTTCAAGTTGATTTTTAGCTGGAATCAGGAGAATTTAACTCACAAACTCTTGTAATAAGTGCAAAAATGAAATCAGGTGACAAAAAAAACCCCTAAACACTCACACTCTGTAAAATCTATCAATGTTTTTGCAGGTTTTAAAATTTTTATGAAAATTCATATCAAAAAAAAGTAAAAGCCAGCAGAAAATAAGGAGAAAATCCTCCCTAATTAAACAACTTGTAAAACATATAAAAATAATAAAATAACATTTACATTTTAGTTTTATTAAAAAAATTTAAAAAAAGATAACAACTAGAATAAATAATATATATAAAATAAATTATATATAAATAATTCAAATTTAATAAACAAATCAACTTTGCCAACTAAAACAAAAATTGAAAAAGCAATGTTTCTATTTAATCCTTCTTTTTAAATTTTGAGAGTTGATGAAGAATTACGATAAATTTATGTTGCTAAATACAAATTGACATTTTGTTTTTTTTAAATATAACTGGTTAGTACACAAATTCACTGTCTTTCGAGTAAATATTCTATCTCACCAAATATTTATATCAAAATTTACACCCCAATCTTTTTGAAAATAAATAAAATCAAAGCCAGACAAAAGCAATTGGCCAGAAAAAGATATTCAGGGCTTGTCCACTTACTATTCCAGTCCTTTTGAAATGACAAGACCCTGAAAACATGCATCATTATTCCCACTGTGGATTGATATGAGAGGCAAAACAAATATTTTTGGACGTATATTCAATCCAATGTCTGTCCACTCATATCGAAAAATTTCCATGTCGTGTGTGGGGAAAGGATAATATACAGAATAGTACCGCTGTTCACCATTGAAGGCTTGGCAGTCAATTCGGTCCAGTTGGAAGCACAGAAGATGACAACCTTTGCAACCCACAGTAATCTTTTAAAGGCGTGCACTGTCTGCATCCCTCCACAACTGTTCACACAGTACTGTAAACATTAGGCTTCATTTCAACAACCTATTGGACTCTATTATTATTAATATCTGGTCCTGGAAAATTACAAGTCTGTGTGTGCCCAGTGCCTTTGGTGGCATCCTGCTGGCAGAATTGTTCAATCCAGCTGTAACATTATGTTATGTTGTCTACTTCATGACGACAACCAACGCCTTCCTGTTTCAAATTTGTTTTGATTTCTGCTCCAATTTCAACGTCCATATCTTATCTGGACCCCAGAATGCAATAACTTTGAAATTCAGATGCTAACAGCCATACCGTAAACTACACATGAGAGTACTAGGTATAAACAGTTATCTAAACTGATCATGGGTCGCCTTTTCTTGATACAAGCTTGAGTTATGGGATGGGATCCTATATATCTCTGCAGTCACTGAATTTGTTAATTAATAGCATCGCTATTGAGTAGATCATTGGGATCTGATATTTTGCCATAATTGCACAGCATATTGCTTTATAAAGACCATAGTATTTGAATGCTCCAGTTATTGGATCATGGATCCCATGTTTCTGCACTCATTGAATTAGTTAATTAAGAGCACGTTGCAACATTAACTCGCCTTAATTAACCATTGCAATCTGATATTTATACTATCATTGCACATCCAATTACTGCACTGGAAAATTTAGGGTTTAAGATCTTTGGATTTATGGTTTAAGATATATGATAACGACCCATTCCTTGAATGTGCCATTGACCTCTGTGCTTTTGCTCACAAGAAAGGCCGACAAAGGTGCTGTAAAAATAAAGAATGTGGATTCAATCTTCAGCTCAATTTGAGCTACTTTTTAAAAAATTTAATGTAATTTGGGATAAAAATATCGGAAAATATACTTCAAAATTCCAATTCTTTAGATTACTGCTTAAATGATATAATTTTTTTAAATTTCATATTAATATAATAAGTGTTATGTGGTATTTGGTGGGTATTTGTGATTTGTCACTTTTTAAAGTGCTATTATTTTATATTTCCTTGAAATAAGAAGCTGAATATCTGATCTTCTTGCCATTTTTGGTTCTGATTCATGTTATTTAAAAAATAAAAAATTAATGCGTGTTTATAATTATTAAAATTAAAAAATTTATATTGGTTAATAAATTACCAAAAATTAAAAAATTTACAACTCTAGAAATCGGACCATTTTGGATAATGGATAGATTGAGCTTTAAAATGGATTTATTCACCTCTATATCACACCAATCATTTCTTTATATAAAGATATATTAAGCTTTAGAATGGATTTATTCTCTTCTATATCACACCAATCATTTATTTATATAAAGAAAGAGTTAGTTAAATCATTAAGTTGTAGATAATTTTAATCATTTTGTATTTTTAATATGAAAATAAAAATTATACAATTTTAACAAAGTATATATAATTTCAACTTATAAAATCCCGAAAATTATAATCTAAAACCTAAATATAATATAAAACCTAAAGAACTTATATTATAATCTAAAACCTAAATATAACATAAAACCTAAAGAACTTATAGACATAATATATTACTATAATGTAATATAGTATTATATTAAAATTTTATTTACATCAATTATTCAGTACATAAGCTTTTGTTTTGCATTAGTTATTCCCCACATAATGATAAAATGTTAAGTGCCAACCGTGAAGTAGGTGGTCCCATGAATCCCTGTCTGTTTTAGGTGGAAATAAATGTATAGTACTGAAGTTTGGCGAACATGCTATAAAATGAAATCAGAATTTATTGAAAGTAATGCTTAAATAATTAGCATCGCTGGACTCTCTAAAGCGGTTGGCCTTATAACCAGAATCCTCTTGTAATAAGATTTGCAATTTGCAATTTATTTAAGTTTAGGACCACCGGCCTTTGAAATAAGTCAAAATGGGATGATGTGATGTAAGAGATTGGTATTGATTTTTTTTATACATATATGGTAATGGATATGTTGATAATTGTTTTATTAACTTAAATAGATATGTAATAAGAGAATAACAAAATTTATTGCATTTAAAAATTGCATTCTACAATCAAGTAGGGCAGAGATGTGTAACTTCTTTCGTGTTCATCTTAGAGTTGACACATGTCTAAGTTGATAAATAGTAATAAAATATTATTAAAAATAACATGTAGGCTTAAATTAAATTTTAATTTTTTAGAATAGCATATATATAAATTACATAAACTAAAACCATAAAGATTGGATTACACATGTTCTCAATATTTCCACTCTAAAAAAAGGTTTACACCTTGAGAGCTTTGATCCTCTAGGTGCTTGGTGGATTCCCTTGTAGATGGATCTATGTTGGTTATAATTAAGTTGTTAAATTTGTAATAAAGAATCTATTACTATGAGTGATTACTAGTTGACTTGTTTTTATTAAGCCACTTTCTCTTAGAGTACCCTTAGAGTACCCTAGGCTTCTTTCTATTTATCTATTTATTTTGAGTATAGGACTAAAATTTGATTATAGTCATCATAGGACTAAATTTCTTTCTTTTTTCTTAAAGTCCAATAAACCAAAGTTCATAATCATCATCATCAAAAAAAGATTAACTTATATTAAGAAAAATAAAAAATTACAAAACAATATTTTATCTATATTTTATATTATTTAATTTATTTCATAATATTTTTTGTTGATTATCTATATTTTATATTTTTTTTTAAATAGCAAAATCTATCTTAAGTTAGTTGTTAATTATCTATTATTTTTTAATTGATCATTATCATTAAAAAATCAAATGCCAACGTTTTTCACATAGAAATGTTTCTTCATCATAAATATTAGGCTCTTAACATTTTTCGTTCTAAAAACAAATTCTTAGCTAAGCAATCTTAATTCATAATCAAAAGAATTAATGCTAGCCTATTTTTTATAATACACACCATCAAATACTACCTCAATTACATTTAAAAAATACTTTACACCTTATTTTAAAATAACTAGCATAATCACATAGTTTGTGGTTCTATTAGGTTGATAAGGATTAAATGGTTAAGAGATAGTTATGGAATGGAAGACACTTTGGATTTTGTTTTTATTACTCATATTTTTCTAGTTAAAGGGTTTAATTGTGAGTTATCCATGCCTAATTAAACGAGTTTGAGTGTGAGTTATCCATGCATTGCTAAAAGTTATTCATTCATCAACTAGCTAATAATTATTTTTTTCTAATTTTGAAAGAGTGCCATAAAATCAATCTTGATAGTACACTTGTCTCCTCTTCATCCTTGAATAAAAAAGCATAAACCTTAGTCCACTCCAAGTCTCAAATAAAAACATATATAAACTTAAATATATAAAATCAACTTTACTATAATATACATACCTTAAAATATTAATTAACTTAGAATTAAAATATATTTACCTCATATTATTATAATTAAAACATTAAAAAATTAATTATACTTTAATGATTCATTCTGTAATATCATTATATCAATGACAAAGTTCAAACCACATCAAATATAAAACCCTAATTCGCTAGGCTTTTTTCTAATTAGGGTTTTAAATGGAGTGCCGGTGGCTTCATTCATTTCGAATCGAAATAGTGGTCAGTAAAAGTAAATGGATAATATGCTGCTAAATTCACGAATCATTCTTATTAACACGTTAAATCATCCGTATGAAACCACCTGGCGGCCACTAACATATACACAAACAGTGTGTGGCGCGCTGTAGACCGAAGTCTTCTTCCTGTCAGACTTGCTGACACACAAATATATAAATCCATTGCCCTCCCCTTCTGATACGCACACTGCTTTGTGTGCTGAGCAATCTAGCAGCCCGCCAGGTCTTTTTGAAGTCTGCAGATAATATTCCCTTCCCTTCAGTTGTAGTGAGTTTTTAAACTAGTTTTCAGCCTTCCAGTGCTGAGAATAGTTTTTTTCCGATGGAGAGAGGAGGGTTTTCTGCTTCATTCCATGTGGGTTCCATTATTTTAATGTGTATTCTGGCTTTTACAGCTGTGGAAGCCTGGAGGCCCTGGCCTTCAAACTTCAACACAACAAAAGCTGCAGAAATATCCTCGGGAAATGAGTTTGGGAGCTCAAAACGGTATGAAGGCTCTTCAGAATTCGTACACATGAGGTACCACAATGGGCCTGTTCTCACTGAAAATATCACTATTCATACAATCTGGTATGGCAACTGGAATTCCAGCGAGAAGAGAATCATAAAGGCCTTCCTGTACGCGCTTTCAGACACAAATAGAAGCAGCAGGAGCAGCAAGAGCCCCTCTGTAGGAGAATGGTGGAGGACTGTGCAGCTCTACACAGACCAAACTGGGTCCAACATTAGCAAGAATATCCTGGTAGGATCCGAGGTGAATGATCGCCATTATTCTCATGGCAAATCTCTCACTCGTCTCTCTATTCAATCTGTGATTAAGAGCGCTGTAACAGCCCTTAGGCACCCTTTGCCCATTGATCCTAGGACTGGTCTCTATCTTTTGCTTACTTCCAGTGATGTAGCAGTCCAGGATTTCTGTAGGGCAGTATGTGGGTTTCATTATTTTACCTTCCCTTCAATCGTAGGGTACACACTTCCCTATGCCTGGGTAGGGCATTCTGGAACACAGTGCCCCGATGTCTGTGCGTACCCTTTTTCAATCCCTGCATACATGACCGGGATGAAGCCCTTCAAATCCCCTAATAATAACGTTGGTGTAGATGGGATGATCAGCGTTATTTCCCATGAACTCTCAGAGCTTGCGTCCAATCCTCTTGTAAATGCATGGTATGCTGGGCAAGATCCTTCGGCTCCAACTGAAATTGCTGATCTTTGTGAAGGAATATATGGGAGTGGTGGAGGAGGATCGTACACGGGTCAGGTTCTTCAAGATAAGACAGGCGCCAGCTACAATCTGAATGGCCTTAGAAGAAGGTTTCTTGTGCAGTGGATATGGCATCCTGTGCTTTCTGCTTGCTTTGGACCCAATGCTTTGGACAAGTGAATGCCAACAATAAGTATATTGTTAGTAGAGGTTATCATGAGAGGAGTTGTTTATAGTTGTTAGGGCATGGTTTTATACTAAGCTAGGGTATTCTAGCTGGACAGAATATGAATATGATGAATGACTGCCATTCTGGTGAGGTGAATAGAAGAGTGTTGTTTGTGTGTGCAGCAGATTGGCGACGGTCGTTGTGGGTCTGTACATTACGGCTGCTTTGATTGATGTTCAGATAGATAGAGATTTCTCTATTGCCTGTGAATCAATGTGGATTAATATCAGTTATATTGTATATTTTTTTTTCATCCTCTTCAGTTTTTGTGTTTGAAAAATGCCTTCCTTCTCAGTATTGAGTGTTCAGGGATACAGTGTGAATGTTACATACATGCAATAATAACAATCAATTTTTCATTCAGTCATTTTATGGCCACATTCATATATTCTAAAGCACGATAAAATATCTGTGAAAAAAAGGTTTAGTTTTATATAATAAAAATAAAAACTTCTTACTGTCTGAATGTTGGTGCCAAGTTTCCACCCAACTATCATAGCAGCATTAATTTTAGTGTAAAGTTTTCACTGTGCTCTGTATCAATTTTTCATTCAGTCATTTTATGGCCGCATTCATATATTCCAAAGTACGATAAAATATCTGTGAAAAAAAGTTTATAGTTTTATATTATAAAAAAAAAAAACTTCTTACTGTCTGAATGTGGTTGCCAAGTTTCCACCCAACTATCATAGCAGAATTAATTTTAGTGTAAAGTTTTTCCTGTGCTCTGACAAAGGTATTGGTCTATCGAAGTGAATGTGTAAAAATTCCAACCAACTATAATAAAAGCATTGAAGATTTTACTACGTTATGATAAAAGCATTGATCTTCCAAATTGATGGTCCAAAGTTTCCACCCTTCATAAAATAATTGATGGTCCAAACTATCCACCTTTCATAATACTTTAATACTTTTTTATGGTTGATTTTTCAAATGAAAGTTTAAAGTTTCCACCTACTATGACAACAGTATTGT
This sequence comes from Pseudotsuga menziesii, assembly GCA_001517045.1. Taxonomy (NCBI): domain Eukaryota; kingdom Viridiplantae; phylum Streptophyta; class Pinopsida; order Pinales; family Pinaceae; genus Pseudotsuga; species Pseudotsuga menziesii. Next base: position 144,484 of record LPNX010040875.1, read on the forward strand.
TTCTTTAAGATATTGCTTTTTTTTTTTAATCATTCATATTTTAAGGTAGAAGTCTAAAGGTCTCATACTTTATGGGAAAGACAGCGCATTTTTCATTTTGAATGTTGTGTGCTTGTCAAGTTCCACTTTATAAAAAAATATTTTGTATTGGACTTTATTTTATAGGCTTTTCCTTAATTTTATAGGCTTTTCCTTAAAAGAGGTGTCAAGTTCCATTTTATAAAAATTAATAATAATAATAATCTATTTTTAAGGTCACCGCCCCTTGTTTGTGGGACAAGGGACACAAGGGACCCCTCTGCACAGGGAAGGGACCCCCTCTGCACAGGGATTTAACTGCTAAAGTCTATAGAGGTGTACATACACTACCCCCCTCCGGATTTGAACCTATGACCTCCTAAGAGGAAACACATGTTTTTAACCATTAGGCCCACTCATGTTGTACAGTATGCCCACTCATATATATATTTTGTAGTGTGTGTCAAATTATATATAATATTTTTTTTAGAGTATGTCACTATATTTTAGAGACTTTTAGTGTGAAAGAGAAGTGTCAATATCCATTTTTATTAACTATTAAAATAAAATTTAAAAATTAAAAATTATAATTAAAATATTCAATTTTTCATAAACATATTAATAATTTACAATACATCTAAATATAAAATGTTTTGAACTATTTCAGTTATATCCATTTTTATTAACTATTAAAATAAAATTAAAAAATTAAAAATAATATTAAAATATTCAATTTTTCATAAACATATTAATAATTTACAATACGTCTAAATACAAAATGTTTTGAACTATTTCAGTTATAAACCCAGTAGGCATTAATGTTTTGAACTATTTCCGTCATAAAGGCAGTAGGCATTAATGTTAGTGTAAATTTTTCACTAATCTTTTAATTAGACTTTAATGTTAGTGTAAAGTTTCCACTGTGTTTTTAATTAGACATTAATGTTAGTATAAAGTTTCTACTATACTTTTAATTAGACTTTAATGTTAGTATAAAGTTTCCCCTTTTAATTTCTACTGTGCTTTTAATTAGGCATTAATGTTAGTGCAAAGTTTCCGCTATGTCATGATAAAAGCAGTGATCCTTTAAAGTGGAGGTCCAAAGTTTCCACCACTTATAATATTGTTTTTTTTATACTCATTTGTCAATATGAAAATCCAAAATTTTTATATTTTATAATGAAAAGAATTAATATATATATAAAATATAAAGATAATCACAATGTACATAATTTAGAATAATATGAATTGGTTATATTTATTAGTTAAATAAACAACTTATAAAGACATTATAGAGACATTATGTTTATGATATGTAATTAGAGATATTCAAAATTATAAATAAAAAAAGAATGACGAATTGGATATTAGTTTATTTAAATAGACAAAATTTATTAACTTTATTATTTAGAGGTGATAGACAAGAAATTATGAAATGGTCAGTAGATTGATAGAATTGAAATTATGATAAATTAAAATAATTTTTTCTTAAAACCCTTGCACCACACAGTCATGGTGAAGGTGATGTTGCTAGGTCGTGGAAGGTAGAAACTATCTGCAATGGAGAGCATATATAGTAATGATGTTGTTATCCCGAAAGTATGAACCTATACCACCAAGGGAAAGCTAGGGCACCTATATATATTTTGTTTTTTTAGGTTAGGGAAATCGGTAACACGTCGGGATTACCTGGGCAAGGCCCAGGTTCAAAGCCGTCGACTGCCACTATAAACCCCAGGTATATCCAACAGCCTGCAAGCCAGATATACCAAAAACTTGTGACTCAGCAAGGGCCGAGGCGTCCCACACTCCAATCCTATCCAGGGGCGGTAGTCTATCCAGGGGGCGTCTACCCTTCGAGCCTTATCACAGCGGGCCATGTCTCGGTGGGATTTGATCCCTGGTGGGCTGGGTGAAAACCACNGAGATCCCACGTCATTGACTAGGGCACCTGTATATTGATGTGAAATAAATTATGGTGTAAGGTTTATATAAGTGGTTGAATAATCAATGAGCCATAGGAGGCCTAAGTGGAATAATCAAAAGTGCCCGGTAGAAAAACATTAATAGATCATTCATTTAAAATGATTTACAATCTTGACCAAGATATGAACTCAAATTTTAATACAAACCAAAGATGTAAACATATGAAAAACAAACTACCCATTCATAAACTTTCATAGGAATTCCATATCATAACAATATGGTTACAATCAAGGATGCTAACTAAAAACATAATAGAGATTCCATGCAATGTATATTGAGAGCATAAATGGCATTAATTCTAAAATTAGTTGATCATGCAATGCATAAGTGACTTATGTGTTCAAATAGAGTTCTAGCAACAAAAAATAAATAAGAGTCACAATTTCATTCATGACTCAAATGAACTTTTAAACATGCATTTAAATTATTGTATTAAAAAATACCTTACAAGTATCCAACAACCCTATGGCTATCCCAAAATTCGAACGAGGATAATTTTAGGAGCAAATTTTAGCCCAATGGGCTATTTTTCCATCTTTTTCTCCCAAAAAAGATTCACCATTTTGCATTTTTTGAAGCCCTATTTCGCCCAATTTTGATGGGGTAAAATTTTTTCACCCTAAAAATTGCCAAATTATTATATAAACGATATAAAATCCTTGGAAATTAAAATATTTTTTGAAACATATCGCCAATCATTTTATAGTTGGCGTTTTAAGAATTGGTAATATTTGCCAACATTTATACACTTTTAAATAACAAAATTTATACACTTTTAAATAAGTATGGTTCCTTAAAATCATCCCTGTTTCGAACCCATTCAATCCTATCTATTTCTTCTTTTATAACCATTACATTTCATTCATTCCATATTTAGACCCTACTGAACGGGTTCGAGACTCATCTATTTGCTAATAATATCATCACAAACTAAAATAAATGATTCAATATTTGAATCAATTCAAGATCCTAGTTTTAAGGATTTGTTAACTAAATAGGTCAACATAACTAATTCAAGTCTAGAACACATATTGCATGCCTTCCTTTACAAAATATACAAAATAAACTTGAGTTTGAAACTTTACAAAACATAGAAAATATTAGTATCAACTTTAAAAGACCAAAACGATGTAAGAAAGGTTTTGTAGTGCCCCTGCAACTATGGAAACTTGAGTTGTCCAAGTTGGAACCTATATTTCTGTAAATTTGTTTTTGGCAAAGTTCATGTCTCTATCTAGCCTCAACAACACAGTTCTGAAGTGTATCTTGAATAATATGGGCACCTAACTCTGTCATGATTCCCAATCTATCATTATTGTTCTGGTTCTTTTTCCTTTCCTATAAACATCAGTTCTTCCAATAGTTTCTCTGCCGCAAGAGTTTTCCATTACTTTTCTACACTCTTTGAGAAAATTTGCATAGCTTATTGTATTTCATGACCAATTTACCCCATTTCTTATTAATTTTATTTTTCCTGCTATGCATCTACATGTTTTCCTATTAGATCTCTTTAACCAAGAATTTAATACACTTTAACTTCAGGTTGAGGAAAACAAACAACTTCTGGTGTTTTTTTTTGCGAAACAAAAATATCAACTTTTGGTCTAAAAAAATCAGTGTATTCCATGTGTTGTATCTCTTTCTCTTCTTGAGAAGTAGTTGGAACAAATTTTTTAGCCTCATTTGAACAAGGGATGGCATTTATGGTCTCCTCCAAACTAGTAAAAAATTTAGCTACTTTCTTTTTTGCTTCCATTGATGAATCTGATTATTCTTCAATAGTTACTTGAGAACACTTAGACTTCTGAGATTGTTTCTTAACATTAGTCATTTTAGGATTAACCTCTTGCTGGTAGCTAGCAACAACCTCTTCATTTCTCCATAAGATGAAGAGTGATCAGCTCTTTCAATGATTCATCATTGAAAAATTATGAAAGAGCACCTTCAGAATCTTTGATTCTGAAGGTACACTTAATCAAAGAAAGGTAAAATATCATTTGAGAAGTTGGTGAAACATGCTTATGAACTTGGAAATTAACAACTGTCAGTAAGTCTGATAAATTTTCATGAATTTATTTAATCATTAAAATAAGTTTATGAGACTTAAGAAATTTGAAATAGTTTTCCAAGAGAAAATCAATAAAACACAATTTGTGTTGAGTAAGGTATTACTAGCCCTAAGTTCATAAAACTAAAAGTGACTTTCAAAGTTGATATTATATGTAATACCATACTATGACCTTTTGTAAATATTATAGTTATTGAATAAATGATGTTTATATAGGAAAATTTCACTTATGTTAGTTTTATCATTTGAATATCCTATTAAATCTAATGTTAGATATGTATCGATAGGATGTTTGAAAAGTTTAAACTTAGTCTTTGTATATACATAGCATAGATATTAAATCTAGCTATTTCACTAAGCCATGTTAACATTAGACGTATGCGATTTCATCACCTTGCATGCCACCACTTAACATGATTTGAACTGAAGATGACTGAGTGTGCAAGAAGCCATTTGTCAATTTGATAAGCGATTATCACTTGGATTAATGAGTTGGCATAAAACGTGGCTTGCACCTCTTGACAGGACGACAGCTGTGAGCATATGGAGGCATCGTATTAACAGTGTTAAATGCTGATAGTCATTTCCAATTAACGTCAATGTACCTGTTCATTATTAGCCACTGT
>LPNX010040875.1:160614-197989 GCA_001517045.1 Pseudotsuga menziesii
CTAAAGATGACTGAGTGTGCAAGAAGCCATTTGTCAATTTGATAAGCGATTATTACTTGGATTAATGAGTTGGCATAAAACGTGGCTTGCACCTCTTGACAGGACGACAGCTGTGACCATATGGAGGCATCGTATTAATAGTGTTAAATGCTGATAGTCATTTCCAATTAACGTCAATGTACCTGTTCATTATTAGCCACTGTCCATAATCAATATTTGAAATCATGATCTATCAATTACAATATCTCTGGTTCGCCGATTTGGTGGTTATCACTATTGGTCGTGGTTAAACGTAGCTAAACCTGCATATAGTATGCTATAACGTTAATATTTAGCACTCATCATTGCTTAGAATCTGGCTAAAATGGCAGGTTCAAAGATTGTATCTCCGTTAGATTTGAAGCATGCGAAGACTATCCATCATGTCATATGTGTGGATACCTATTCCCTCTATGTTCACCTCTCCGTTCATTCGAAGCCAGGGGAACATAGAAGAAACCATGTCTCCTCTAAACCATTTTGAGATTTCTGGGTTTGAACTTATAGAAGCTAACCAGGAGGTTGCCATGAAATTCGAGAAAATGGGGTGGGGGCATTTCTTTAGGAGTTTCGATGGCCACCATGTAGAGATTACTAAACTGTTCGCCCTGAATTTTAACGATGACAAGGTGAAAATTGGGGATTTTGAGTTTATTATCAATGAAGATACGATTGCAAAATCCACTAAGCTCCCACATGTTGGAGAACGTTGGTTTAAGGGTAGCATGGTCAATAAGAAGAAATGCTTGGCTCTGTTAATGCCATTGACGGATGATACGAAGCTAAAGATAGGCGTCCCTGTGAAATTTCTCAAGCCCGAACGGAGAGTTTATTACGAAATCTTAGTAAGGTATGTGTCCTGTTGCGGATGATACTCCCATTTGCACTTATACCATTTACGATTGTTGTTAGCATTACGGGGTTACAAGCTTAATTTGCCTTTCTATCTATGGCAAAGTCTAAAGAAAATGTCACAGACTATTAGAAATTTTAGTAACCCCGACATGAGTCTTTTTTACCATGGGTTGATAAAAATTATATTGTAATTTCAATTATCTACAAATGGCCAGTCTTGGGATAAGTTTTTAGTCGACTGTCAGTTAGGGCCGACGCAGCGTTGGCCAAATCCATCCCCACGAACTCGTAGGAAACGAAAAGCCATAAATGCTGGTGTCAATAGTACTTTTGAAAATATATGAGAGGTTAAGGGATTCGAGGATGTAAGCATACCTATAAACAATGGGATCAGTAAGAGTGATGACAGGGATTCAGTTCCTTGCAACTCTAAAATAGTTTTGGATCAACCCTTATTTGATAGCACCCCTGCAGAAGTAGAAGAAGGATTAACCAAAGATAAAACTGATAATAATGTTGAATGTAAAAATCCATTTGAAACAAATAAACCTGATGGATATAACAGAGAATCTATGCATAGATTAGATCATCTTGCTTAGGTTTGTTGTGATAAGGAAGGACTTGGTTTTGAAAACCTATCGTTTTTAAGAAGGGTTACGAGGAGCATGTACAGTACCCATGCGATTTCGAGTCCTATGGTTAATCAACAGGCTTCTAAGCCTGCAATTGTCAATATTGAAGATGACATCCCGTCATCTATCCCCGATACAATGAATGTAAATAATCCTACTTTTGTACAGGGAAATGATGTAAAATCAGGCCAGGCCGAAGGCACTCAGTCAGGTATAGACATAGGTATTGCAGATCTTGAACCATCGTCTAGTCTACATTGTGACAGTACTCATTCTCCTCAGAGGGTCAATGAAGATGAGACTCTACAGCATACACAATATAATGCATTCCAAGATAAAATTACTGAGTTCAAGGGTAAATTGAAGCACTGTCTATCTAGTACTGCGTTACTAGAAGAGGAAAATAGAACCTTTAGAAGAGAATTGCTGCAGTGGATTGATAGATGGAAAGAGATGAGTGCTAAGAAGAACCAATACAAAAAATCAAAGAAGTCAATCTTAGGAACAAACCAGATATTGCTTAAACGAATTGAAAAGCAAAACATTAAAATCATCAGGTTAAAGGCTAAACTAGCAGAAGCTCGAAGAGTAGTCGCTCTTCAAAATAAAACTTGATGATTTTTCTCATTTCTTATGTCGCTGCAAAACAGGTAATGATCATTTTGGTTTCGCATGCCTGTAAAATCGGAGATTTAACAGGCATGCATTTAAAATTTTAAGTTGATTTCTTTACCTATGTTTTAATCGATTTTGATAAGATGCTTCGTTTGAATTCAATGCAGGTGGTTTTGTCATCATTCCTCTACAGAATCTCAGGACTTGGTTAATACGTTGGCATGGAGATGTGGCTATTTGTTATGAGCTGGAGTTTCATTATGGACAAGAATATTCTAAAGTGCCTCGACTCAGGCTAGTCGTTTTCTGTTTTATAGTGATAGGTGTCATATAAGAGATGAAATGCTTTTTTTAGTTAGATGAGCCCTATAATGTTGCATGCAACATTAATAGGGAAACTGAATCGTAGTGTTATATAAGGTAGATATTTTGATGAACAAAGGATGGAGTGTTGGAAGAAAAACGTATTAGAAATATATCTGATTACTGGTGCTATTCCATACTTGAAGTTGAACCTTTGATGTGAATGCTACTGGACATCTGCAGACAGATACTGTTACTGGTATTTTGTTTTGGATTTATATATATATATATTTCAACGTGTTATCTTCTGTCTTTATATTAACTCAGTGTGCTTTGATATGCTGATGTTTAATTATATCTTTCACTTTATCAGCTTAAGTTAGTATTTTGATTGAACATTTCATTATGATTTTGTTTATTAGTATTTTTACTGTAAACCTAAGTTGTAATGATATGCTTTTCTGTCTGTTTAAAATTTCATTTGTATGTTGATAGTGATTTTTAGATAGGCATTATCTTAAATTCAAATAGCCGCCTTAATAATTAATTATTAATCAATTTCAGACAGTTGAAATTAATTGTTTATTTGCAGATTATGTTTCAGTTTTGTTGTCATATAATAGAGTGACTTATTATTCATGATTTAAATGTGTCTATTTGAATTATGTTTTAGTCTTTCTGTTCATATTTAATGATTAATAGTTAATATAATCTTTGAATATGCTCTCAGCTGAGATAGGACATTTAGAATAGTTTAAGTTAAATTTTATTTTATTTTTTGTTTAGTAGTTGAATTAACAACTCTCAATTCGATTTTTATACTTTGTATAAGTTTTATATTCAGAAAACTTCCCAAAATCAAAGTCTTTCCTTAATAAAACAACCATAGGACAATTTAGATAGTTTAATTTAATCATTTAGATAAAAATAACATTATAATAGGTTAGATTTTGCTGGTTTTAAGTTCTCCTTAAGAGACAAACTAGCTGGTAGCAGGACCACAACCTGCGAGGTTTTGTTAATTCAAACACACCGGACGCTGCTTCAAGATGATTATGTGGAAAAAACCTCCTTATTGTCCTAAATTCAGAAAATCAGGCCAACACCTTTGTAACAGGTTCAACCATATCCTTCCTCTTATTAGGTCTATAGTTGCTTCTACCTATACATAGATTGGAATCGATGCCTTAACTTCTTGATTCTTAGATCTTGTTTGTGCTTCCTCTGGTAAACTTTCAAGATCGATGTCTTTTTTGTTCTTTCAGGAAAGGGTTGAAGATGACTTTAGAATTAAAACTCAATTTGTTTGTGGGCCTTGTATGTGGTCCCCTGAGAAAATAGGGATTCAACACACACTATTTCTTTTCCTGGTTTTTACCAGTATCTCTGTCATCCACAGGATCATTCAATCTTCTTAGTTTATGCAAATTAGCTTCTTGAGAGATTGGTCATTTTTAGCTCCTTTCATTCTTGGTTTCATTTCCTCCTTTCTCTTCCCTTTTTTGTTTTCTTTTACTTCCTTGGGATTAGATTTTTTCAATTCCTTCTTTGGGGAGAATTGCAATTTTTCTTGAAGAATTCTTGTGTTTAGCATCAAAACTTCGTTTCCTAGTCATCCCTTCTTCATTCCATTTTTTAACACACTACTTTACAGTAGATTCATCAGATTTCATATTTTGAAATGTCTTAGAAGGTCTTGAATTTCCAAAAAAATTATTCATAGTGTTTCGCTATGTTAATCCCTAAATGTTATGCACGGTCCCCTCTATAGGGTGGCACTTTGCCCCCTATATGGTGGTGTATTACCTATTATTGATGTAGGATTGGATCTATTAGTGGGTCTATTAGTTTTTATTGTACACCTTTGTCACCTATATATACAAAGGAGATGTTTTCATTTGAGTAAGCAATGTTTATTGTATTGTCTTGGGTACACAAGTACATTGTGTAAGGAGGTTCCTCCCTCGAAGATGATTGTTATTTATCTATTTTATTCATTATTAAGGCATGGATTACTCTCTTTTGGTCTATTTCTACTATTTTTATGTTATTTCTAGGACTTGGTTGCATAACATTTGGTATCAGAGCTCTTTCCTTGGGATTGGCTTCTGTGTGATATCCGTGATCTGATGTACAGATCAGACTATTAATCACTTTTGCAAATTTATATTAAATTTTATGATTTACAAAATCTACCATTTGGTGCACTGACAGAGTAGGGAAATCAAGGTTTCAGGTAGGGAAATCAAGGTTTTAGGTAGGGAAATTGTTGATGTATTTGTAACTTTGGAATGCATTCACTTGTATATCTTATGTATTGTACCCCGATGTTCCTATCATGAAGTATCAGTAATTTGTAAACAAGTCATGTAAAGTCATAGAGGGTAACCCTCCTTATTGATCAAGGGTTAAAGTCCCCACAGTTGTGGGGCACTAGGGTTGTTAGAATCTCCTAGAGAATTTGGCCCTGGTGAGTTAATGTAAGTCGGGTCATGAGTACCCTAGTTGTGGTTACTCGATCCTACATAACTGAGTTAGGATTACTTGAACCTAGATAACAGAGTCAAACATTAAGTGAACAAAATAATATAAATAGAGATTGATCCTCTCTATTTATCACACACACACACTCACTCACTAGGGTGCATGAGTGAGAGAGGAGAAGCTCTCTCAAGTGAGAGAGAGAGAACAACAATTGGAGATCATATTTTCTGTCTTTGGGTTTTACTGCTACCATTGGTGCTCATTCTATCTCTGAGGAAGTTGCGGGGTTTTCTCCTTTACGGTTTCCCCAAGGAAAATTCTTGGTGTCTCTTGCCTCTTGTGATTTTTACTGTGCATGTTATTCTCTCAGATAAGATCCTAGATCATATTACTTAAATGATAAAAGTATAACATGGTATCAGAGATAACCTGAGAAGAAGACATTGTGCAGTGGTAGAAGCTAGGGATTATTAATTTTTAGGTCTCTCTCCACAATCCATCAACAAAACGAGGCTAAGATTACTCTCCATTGAAGGGCACATCTTTTTGTTGAAGTGGAATTTGATTTCGGGCATTTTTAGTTTTTGTTGCGGGAAATTAGGGATTTTTACAGAAGAGAAATTTTTGAGTGAGCCCAACATAGGATTTATCTCCTCATCAAAATCATAGTTTAGAGACCTAGGTCGAGATTTTTTGTTGGGTAAAACTCTGGGAAAGTCAAACCCTAGTTTGACCCCAGGCCTGAAAAACCCTAAAATACTAAAACGAGTAGTTTTGGTGCATTCGCTATATCTCAGGATTGAAGAAGTATCAGGGGCCAAAAATTTCACAGGCCGAAGATAAAATCCCGATGCACCATGTGTAAAAATTTCATCCTCATATTCTCTATATTATAGGAGATATGTTTCCTCCAAATCAGGGTTCTAGCCTCTTCCATGATTCATCCCTAAACATGACACCTAGGGAGAATTGCAATATCTGGGGCTACAAATATCCAAATGAAATTTCGCAAGATTTTCTAGATAGGGTACGAACTGTAATTTCTATGATAAAAGTTTCAGACCCTGAAGGTGAAACAATGACACATGGAATCTTGTACAACTTCACTATGCTGAACAATCCTGAAACAATTCACCTTGGGAAAACGCTCATAAGTCCCAATTGATTAAAGAAATTCTGATAAAAAATGTGGTGTTGGAAAGAGGATAGATGAGGTTACCTTAGTATGGAATTTCAAAAATAGAGGAGTATTAATTTCAGAGATACCACAGAAACAGTATCAGGAATTTCTGCGGAAGAAATTGGTAAACTAGGGCTTCCTGTTCCAAGAGCTTCCCTCGACTATTTTCAGAAAAGGAGTACATTGGACAGCTCGCCTCTAAGAGGTCTATCTTTCTATCCAATCAGATCTGAAATATTCCAAGTTTTGAAAATTAGGGTTTCTCTAACAAACCCTAGATCAACTAGCTCCAGAACCAAGACGGACACCTCAAATCGGTAAGATCTAATATTTTGCTATTTACAGTTGAGGTTCTCATTTCAAAATGAATAATCACACCAGCTTGATGACAATCTTGGTGAGGCTAACAACTTCCAAGAATGGAAGTATATTATCTCACTAGTTCTTGAAGGAAATGAATTGGACACCTACATAAGTGGAGAGGTTCCAGTTCTGGAGGGAGATGAGGCTAAAGCCTTGCACAAGAAGAAATTGGTCAAGGCAAAGAAGATCATTGCTGATTCAATCAAGGATCACCTAATAACACAAGTGTATTCCCTAAAGACACCTAAATAGATGTTTGATTCCTTGACCAAGATATTTGAAGGGAAGAACATAAATCGGAAGATGACTTTAAGGAACCAGTTGAAGAATGTGAAGATCCAGAATGCAAATACCATACAATTATACTTTATAAGGGTCTCTCAAATCAAAGAACAACTTAAAGCAGTGGATGAAGAAGTAGAGAATACAAAAATTGTTATAACCACCTTGAATGGCCTCCCAGGATCAAGGGATTCATTCATTCAAGGAATTTGTGCCAAGAGGAAGTAGTTACTTTCAACAGACTCTGGGAAGAGCACACACAAGATGAAGCTCAACTCATAATAAGAGAAAAGAAGATGGGAGCAACTGAAGCTCAATATTTCACGATTCAAAGAAGATACCTCAAGCAATGAGGAATATGAAGAAATCAATTCTTGGAGAACCTCTTATCCATCTTAAGCATTTGGATAATAAATTATGTTGTTATTAATGAAGAAGATGATGAAGCTGAAAGGAGTCTACCCACGAAACAAATAAAGATAAGTGTTCAATTTTCATTTCATGATATTGTTTTGTTATGCATTTGTTTATATTCAGTTGATGTATTATTCATGATAGAATGTTTGCATTAATGACAGTATACTACTAATATGCTTGTGATGGGTAAGTAGCTCATGGTGCTATACAACTTGTTATCACCAACCTTGTAGCTGCTTGTGCAAGGTGGATCCAGGATGGATGGTAGAGGAACAAGCAACTAAGGAGGTGGAACCCATACTTCCTAGACTCCCAAAGAGATGGTTTTTCATGCCAATCAAGTCAGTCTTCGCTTTATGTTTTTAGAGTCCAAGACAACAATGGGGGAGATGCAGATCTGCTCCCGATAGGAGAGATCAAACCTAGACACCAGATCAGATCAAAACAAACTTTGAGGTACGTAAGGTGTAAGGTGTTCATAAAATCGAGATCTACAGTAGGATTCAATAGATGGATCAGGACTTCAACAGTATATTGGTAGATCCAAAGCAGTAATCGGATGACCTTTGGGGGAAATGGTTAGATTTAGGGTTTTGGTACTAGCAACTAAAGAAGATGATCTCTACCTTGGGAAGTGTAACCGAGGCAGGATGGGTAGGAAAATAGTCGGGAATATCTAGTACCTGGCTGACAGGATCAATGGAAAAGGTGAACAAGTGTGATTGTATGAGTCATCAAGGAACAACCAATTTCAAGGGGAAGAGGTCAATTCAGGGCTTGCGCTAAGGATGGGAGATCAGTGCCTTTCATGCATTGGGAAATGGAGTCAGTATACACCCAGCATTGAGGTGAGCCCACCTAGGGTAGACCCTGATTTGTGGACCTAGATAAGTGTTTTGGTCCGGATGGCTCAGTTAAGGCAGGAATTCAGTTAAGGAAGGTTAGCGCTAGGATTGGATGAGACAGATCTATTGATCTGAGGCCACTAGCAGAAAACCAGCTCAGCATTGAAGAGGGAATGGGATAAGGAGGGCCTAATCTGCACACTCGGTTCAGAGAAATTTAGAAAAAGTCAAATCCTGAAAAAGTCAAAGTTGATGAATGACGCTGAGAGGATGAAAAAATTGATTTCTTCAGTTCTAGGGCAAGCAGGATGGATCTAGCTTAGTGTTAGGGGTGTTCTGGAGTGCTCAAGACTCGATCTATCATCCCATCTTGTCAAATTTCAGAAACAGTAAACTCCAGAAAGGTCCAGTTTTTTAGTGATGGCGCTAGGGTTGTTTTCAATCTAAAATTCAGATCTAGGTCATGCTGTCATGAATATAGATAGCATTGGGGGTGATTTGGAATGTGTGAGACCTGATCTATCAGTCTATGAAGTCAGAAATAAAAAAAATCAAAACCCTAGCACGTCAAATTTTCAATTAGGGCGCTATGCAATTTTCAGACAATACTTTAGATGTAGGTCAAACTAGTAGGAATTTGACTAGCGTTGCATTAGATTCAGTGAAGGGGAGGCCTGATCTATGAAACCCATTAGTGGTTTGGCCAAATATTAGACGATTCCCAAATTTAGTACTTTTTAGGTTTTTTTCAGTATTTTAAGGATTTTCAGAAAAATGGAAGGAAAACAAGTACAATGGATTGAGATCTACTAAAGAGAAGAGAATTATCTATTAGATCGTACCTGGAAATGCTTGTAGAATCCTTAACAATGATGATTCTTATTTATTACACACATGCACCATTGGATCGACTACATAACACCTGCAAAATGATGGATACATCATGTGCTATCCCGATCAATTCTGGAAGACCCACATGATTTCTATGATGGATGTAGGCCCCAAGCCACCAATGCACCCCCTACACTGCATGAGCAAACATAAAAAATATCATATTTGCTAAGACAAGATAAAGAAACCAAATGCCATAGGAAAATAAAAAGAAGTAATCATAGATCACAATGACACTAATGAAAACCCTCTGATATAAGACAAAGATAACCGAACGAGTTGAGGTCCCCCTGCAAAAACACTCCAACCAAAACGCCCTACTGTAGACAAGACAATGATAGCAAAAAAAAAAATATCTCACATGAATTTCCACAATTCTAGGAAGTAGAAGACTATCCAATCACCATTTGAGAACATCAGATGTAAAGAAGATCCAGAAAATATCCATGGAAAAATCTTTCTATTATTAAAATCCAAGAGCCAAAGACCCCATACAAATGAGAAGCTCTCTCCTTTAAATAGAAATGAGAGAACCACAATCATAACTGAATCCTAACCACTTTCAAAATGAGTGGCTAATATTAAAAGATAAAATATTCTAATCAATGGTTGAGATGAGCTCAACATACAATACATGGATCAATATAACCATAAAGTACCAAAGTGGACTAGCTCACCCATCAAGAGGGTACCCCACTCAACAAGAAATAAATGAAGCACATGGTGGGTCAATGGAGTGTTAAATAACTTCCTATGGGTGCCCCATGGCACAATAAAATAATATAATATTTTAAGTCTTTGACTTTGTGCCTCCTTGAGGAAATCGTGAGCCTCCCAAAAGCTCCAGAAAATAATAAAAAATGCCCAAAAAATAGGTGTGGGCCCAATTAAGTGCTGCAACTACTGGAGAAGGTGTGGAGGACATCACTCTCATCATCATGACTCATCCCATGTCATTTAATTGCCTCAGTATCCCAAATAGATTTCCTCAATAGCCATTTAATCATTTTTTAATCTACCTCGGGAAATGTGAACCTCCCAAAACAACCTCCTAGGGTGCCTGCGTTGTCAAACTGAACCCACCAGGATCTCTGGGATGGGGGTACTATAGTAAAAACAAGTGTCTGCACCCCCTATGTCCATACAACACCCTAGGAGATCAAAATAAAACATCTCCCTACTCAGACACATCACCCTGTGAAGCAAAACTGCATCAGAAAGGTAAAATGAGCCTGATCATTTCTACAATTGCCCAGAACTAAAAATAAACCGTCTCATTAGATTCATAAAGTCCAAATCGATCTAGGGTGTATACTCATACCCTTTCCAGGTCTCTACCTGATAATCAACCATATCCAATAGACAATATAACCATCTGTAAATGATCAGATACCAATAATATAACTCAAACTATCATCCATCTGTGCAAGTGTTATAAGCCTAAAACATGCTCTACAACTCATTTAAGCAACAATCACAACAAGTAGTAGTCATTTCAATGGCAGTGTATCAACGAAATACATATATAGGGCTTTATTTATTATTACTCAGACTAGACTTTCAGGGATATACTCACTTCATAGTTGTAGTCTATTTTCGATTGACGGGTGAAGGATGAAATTTACAAGGCTAGGGAAAAGGATGAATTCCTACTTAACATAATGAAACTTTGGATATGGAAAGGAAAAAGTCACTAAAACCAATGCTGGACAAACAACAACACAAGGAATGGAAGCACCTCACAAATGGTTGAGTTGTTTAGAGAGTGCTTATTCAACTTAGGCATCATGACTACATCAAGTTAGATCCAGTTTCATTAGGATCATCAATTTTATTCCCATGGCCCTTTTTGGCCTATATGACCCTTTGGTACTTCACCAGTGCTTAAAAGCACAACTAATCACAGCTTTCATCCGGGACATATTTAAATTTACAAGGTCAACAATATTTGGATATAGCATACATTTAACCATTGATTTTTTGGACCTTTTCTTATACCCTTCAAGGTGTATCTTAGCATTTCATTTCTCTTTCCCTTTTTCACATATGTTAAGAAACACAGCTTTAGCATTTTCAATTTTCCATGGGCGCATTACAAACATTTCCAATATAAGTAGTACATGAGCTTTCAGTTTTAGCCAACAACATATCAAGTGACTAGGGGGAGTTCTGCACAGTGCCAAACATCGGGACAACTGACCAGAATGATTTAGGCATACAATCCAACTCACCAAAGGAAATTTCTGTCACCAACTCAGAGCCGAGACACCATATAGACAGGGAGGTTTGTCCAACAAAGGTTCTAGCAGGGGGAAAAGGTCCTCCATGCCATAAGTCAGGAAGTCAGTCGGGTTGAAAACAAAACTGGAAGGTAATGGATGGGTGGAGATAGTGAAAGGTGAAGCCAACACTAGCAAGCCAAAACAATGGTGGGAATGACTACCTCTATTCTCCCTAAGGAGGGTAAAACCAATGAGTATAGATCATGAAATTCAAAGTCAGAGTAGGGACATAAATACATAATACAAATACATCCAAGCCCATATAATTATGACCACCAGACCATGACACCACATGTTAATACATGTCACAAAAATGAGTATAAGAGCAATTAAAACCATAACACAATATAAAAAGCTGAGTCATAATCATGCATATAATCCATCTGAAACATCATTTGTCCAATGAGAAAGCACAGATATACATCTGGGCATCAATAACTGCTCAGTAATGACTAAATGGCTACATAGTTCCTCAAATCTGAGTGTCCCGAGACTCAGTCTTGACATGGGAGAGTACAATAGTCCACAAATATAATAATGATCCGGCAAAATTGCTCATCTCAGCATCTCATATGTAAGAGATCCGGCTGAAAAAAGTACTGTGTCAGAAAAATAGAATATGGTAGCCAGGAAACTATATATGTGATAACACAACTCTCCATTGCTACTTATGTAGAATGAAACCTCTTTGCTGACATATTGGATTAGTGCACAATCTCAATGATGTCTTCGTAGAGATGGAAGGCATCTAGAAAAGTTTCCATGAGTTATGGATGAATATTGTATTAGCTAAAATAGTTGCATGATCATATATTTATGCATAAGAATTTGCCACTATGACTATGCCTTATGAAATGTTTCTAACCATACAACTAATGCATTTGACTTGAAGGAAATAGCATGTACAATCACCTATACGAAAAGAAGGACGAGACTTGTTTCGAAGAACAAGTGACGACAGTTCAAGAAAGAATCCAAGATGAAGAATAATATGACGATACTTTCAAATAAAGAAGAAATCTCAGACACAGTGCATTTATGCGGCACTGTTGAGCGACATCATTGATACAGAGCCTTCCAGCTATGAAGAAGTAGCCAAGAATAAAGGGAAGGAGAGTACCAGTTCAAGAAGAATGATGTCTAGGATGCGGCATCGAGTACTTAAGGGAAGTATGTAGTATCTTCCATATGGATCTACAAGATCCAACATGTAGTAGATGACAACATCATGGGATACAAGGCAGGATTCGTAGCACGAGGCTTCTCACTGAAAGAAGGCATAGACTACAAAGATACATTTGCATCCAGTGGGAGTTAAGGCACATGACAGGAAAACTCATGTGTGCAAATTAAAGAAGACCTTGTATGAGCTCAGAAGACACCCATGGGATAACACATACATGAGGAGCTTGATGAAGATCTTAACCTTTGCTACAAGGTTGAAGATGAAGGCCTAAGGAGGATGACAAGCTCATAGATGGGTGAGAGAAGAATGTTTTCAAGATAGAGGATATTGGTATCCAGTGACCCTAGATGGATACATAGAATAATAGTAGCAGAGGAAGCTACTTGTCACTCCAGTATAGGATACATAGAGTACAAAAGGAATAGGGAGAATAATGCTCATGGGGGCTTCACTTGTTGATCGATATCCTATCACATTAGTTCATATTGTGGGTTTTAAAATTATCAAAATTGAACCAATATATTGCAGGTATTGGGGGGGATGAGGGGTTTAAGGTGGGGGTGGGTAGGGTGGTTTATAAGGACTGAGGTGTAAAAATGGGTGGGGAGGAGGTTTTAAGTATTGGAAGGGGTTTTCAACAAAAGGAGTTTGGGTCAATATCTCTGGAAATTAAGGGTATTCTTTAATATCCCATGATTGCATGTGCTATGTGACAGGTTCACTAAGTGAAGTCCCCGTGATAATTCTCCGCTTTAGAGGGAGTGACTGCAAGAGATCTCGAGGTTTGACATGCTACGCTAGGATGGATAGCTTACTGATGAGTCTAGGATTTATTGAGAGTAAAGAAGATTCCAACCTTTTATTCAAGGTTGAATGCAGAAGAACAGTGATGCTCCTGTTATATGTCGATGACTTGTTCCTGACAGAAAAGAAGAACTCATTAAATTTTCAAGAAGGAGACTTGTTGCTGAGTTCAAGATGAAGGACTTGGGAATGATGCACTATTTTCTAGGTATGGAGTTGTGGTAGAATGCGGATGGAATATCCCTGGGACAAGGGAAGTATGCAGTAGAGATCCTGAAGAGGTTCGGGATGATGGACTACAAGGCCATGACCACACCTATGGCATTGAACCTAAAACTATTGAGTGTTTCCTCATCAGATTTAGTTGATGCCATGATGTATCATCATATGATTTGTTCCTTGATGTACCTAGCGAATATGAGAACAAATATTTTCTTTGCTGTGAACACATTTAGACATGTTCACCTGATGGTTGTAAATCATGTGGCGAGGTACCTGAAGGGTATAGTTGAGTATGGACTCAAGTATGATATGAATAAGAAGATTAACCTGGAGTGTTATATGGATTCATATTGGGCAGACAATTCCATTGATAGGAAGAGCACTTCGGGGTGCTTCTTCAGTATGAGATCATGTATGATCTCTTGGTTTAGCAGAAAGGAGTCTTGCATGGTGCTGAGAACAACTGAGAAAGGAGCAGTGAAGCTCCAGTATGTGATCTAGATTTAGATCCAGATCTCTCAAAAGAGGGAGTTCTAGCATGGCTGGTGAGACAGGTTGTCTGAGCATAAAATCCTGGCGAAGCTTGTAGGTGGCTCATACGTAAATGGTCCTATAGGTTTTCCTCGGATGTAATTGGTCTTGGCGAAGCCAATAGGTTATCCTTGGATGTAATCAGCCCTAATGTGATTCTATGCTAGAAATGTTTAGAGTGAAGTTTGAGTACTTTCAGAAGAAGCTTGGTGTTCTCCAGATAGAGGTTCCTTCCAAAAGGAAGTGATGAGTCAGTGAGCCCTTTTGACATGGTAGTAAGTGGGGCCTCCCATGGTCAAGTTTAAGTGTTGAGCCCTTTCTGAAATGGTGTAAGGCTGGGCTCCACATGGTCAGATGTAAGTGCAAAGATATTCTAATGTGATTATGGGATGTGTTCCCACATTATCAGTGCAGAGACATTCTGATGTGATTGTGGGATGTGTTCCCAAATGATCAGTGCAGAGAAATTCTGATGTGATTGTGGGATGTGTTTGCACATGATCAGTGTAGATCCATTATGATGTGATTGCGGGATGTGTTCCCACATGATCAAATATAAGTGCAGATCCATTTTGATGTGATTGCGGGATGTGTTCCCACATGATCAGATGTAAGTGCAGAGCCTTTCTGAAAAGATGAGGTCGGATGTAAGTGCAGATCCTTTCTGACAAGATGAGGTCGGATGTAAGTGCAGAGCCTTTCTAACAAGATGAGGTCAGATGTAAGTGCAGATCCTTTCTGACAAGATGAGGTCGGATGTAAGTGCAGAGCCTTTCAGACAAGATGAGGTCGAATGTAAGTGCAGAGCCTTTCTAACAAGATGAGGTCGGATGTGAGTGCTAGGTCTTTCTAACATCAGTTTTGGATGTGTTCCTCCCATGGTCAGATGTGAGTGCTGGGCGTGCCTTTCTGACATGGTTCTTGGATGTGTTCCTCCCATGGTTAGATGTAAGTATCGGGCGGGCCTTTCTGACATGGTTCATTCCATGGTAAAATATAAGTGTTGAAGACAATGAAGACCTACATGGAGGCTAGGCCTACAACCAGCATGAAAAAGGGTTGGCTCTGTAGAAATTCCTGTGATGAGTAGAATTGAGAGATAGCACCATAGAAAAAGCAGTAATGATGATGATGATCCAGTAATGATCCATATTTGATGATGATCCAGTGATGATCCAAATTTGATGATGATCCATTGATGATATAGCTTTGATGATGATCCAGTGATGATCCAGCTTTGATGATGATCCAGAGAACAAGATTTGTGCTCATGAATTGTGTCAATAGAATACCTTCCTATTTAAGAGGGAGTGTTGACGGATTTGTAACTTTGGAATGTATTCACTTGTATAAATTATGTATTGTATCCCAATGTTCCTGTTGAAAAGTATCAATAATGTAAACAAGTCATGTAAATTCATACAGGGTAACCCTCCTTATTGATCAAGGATTAAATTCCCCGCATTTCTAGGGCACTAGGGTTGTTAGAATATCTTATAGAAGTTGGCCCCAATGAGTTAATGTAAGTCGGGTCATTAGTACCCTAGTTGTGGTTACTCGAGCCTACATAACTGAGTTAGGATTAATCGAGCCTACATAACAGAGTTAAATATTAGGCGAACGAAAGAATATAAATAGAGAGTGATCCTCTCTATTTATCACACACACACTCTCACTCACTGGGGCGCATGAGTGAGAGAGGAGAAGCTCTCTCAAGTGAGAGAGAGAACAACTGTTGGAGATTATATTTTCCGTCTTTGGGTTTTACTACTGCCATTGGTGCTCATTATATATATGAGGAAGTTGTGGGGTTTTATCCTTTATGGTTTCCCCAAGGAAAATTCTTTGTGTCTCTTGTCTCTTGTGATTTTTTCTATGCATGTTATTCTCTCAGATAAGATCCTAGACCATATTGCTTAAATGATAAAAATCTAACAGAAATTTTACAGAGGTAGAGTGGGCAGAGGAGATCAATCAAGAGTGAGTGAATATTTTGAAATCCATTCCCCTAACACATTTATATCTGGTACCATTGATATTTCGAAATCCACTTCGCGGAAACTTACTTTCATGCTGCTGGGTCACAAAACCGTGAAACTAGGGAATCTCAAACCATCTTCCGACCAAAGTATTAGGTAAGTTTAAGAGGTGATATTAAGTCATTAATTAAGGTTATTTAATGTTTATAACAATTTGGGGCAGTTCCAAAAAGTTCTAGGGATTTTTTGTTGAATTTGGGATTTTTGGCAGTTTTGGCCTAGGGAGACCCTGCGCAGTGGACAATCCTAAAATATAGTATGACCATGATGAAAAGAGGTTCTGGATTTATTAATGGTAACTTGGGTCTGTCAGTGACCCACAATAACTTATGGATCATTTTTTGGGTGAGCAGAACTCCGTTTATGCAAGAAATGGCAAAACTAGTTATTTAATACTAGCTTTCTAGCTAAGGTATGAAATTAAGCAGATAAATAATTGCAGATTTCTTTCTGTACTGGTATTAAATATAACAGAGATATATAAAATTACATTGAACATATATAATCCACTTAATCACTCCCAAAACCTCATATAATCTTTATTTCACTGAACTTCATCAAATTCCCCCAATATGCTGATAAACCAAGCTTTTAATGTGAAACAAAGAAGGTAATATTTAATGACTGGATTATTTTGACTTGAGGCATTAAAATAAAAGATTTATAATCTTCTCATACATCATAATTCATATGATAGAATTACCAATATAAAAGGAGGCTCCAAAATGATGGGTAGGAGGCCCGAATCCTCACTGTAAGAGGGTTGTAAGCATAGGTGAAGCATGGAATTCACTGGAAATAGAATTGTAGGTGATGGAGGCTGCAATTTAATTCTGGAATAAGCTTCATTTTCTGACCTTAGCGCTCCATAGATCTGCAATATATAGAAAGAGAAGTGGAAGAGAAGGGAGGAGGGGTTTGGGGATCATCATCCAATGGTCTAAGGCACAACACTCAGAGAGTATGCTCACATAGGCTAATGGTGACCTGTGAGAGCAATTCAACCCCATGAGTGCCCTAACCCTAGCCACATAAGCATCCCCTTTGGGAAATTAGGCAAGTAGGACCATGTAGAATTGTTTCCAAGTCCAAATCATCCTTCACAATTAGAAACTGCGCCCTCCCTTAGTCAAAAGATGCTTCTTTTGAGTTATGACAACTTTCTGCTTTTCCTGGCTCATAAGGAAACTGTTCTTTCCTTTCAAAAAATTTCTTTCTTTTCTCTTACAGCTTTTCTAAACTCCATAAGAGGAAAATGCACCCTCCCATTCGAAATACTTTCTTGCTTTTACTTTTGTTTGCTTTTCTGCTGCTTTTAGGCAACTTCCTTTTATTCTCCTGTTTGATTTTGTCATGGGCTTTCTTATTTTTACCGAGGCAAGTAGACTAGCTTTCCCCAATGTGCCCTCCTGACATGGCAACCTTAATTCCACATAATTATTTTGCGTAATAAATAAAATTGCTGAAATAAAATTAAATACATGCCTTAAAACAATTATTAGCAAAATTTGTCCTAGGAAGAATAATGAATATCACTTTGACCCCTACGAACTTAGCATGGTCAACACTTTTAATGGTCAATTTGAGGGGACCTCACAGTCCTCCCCTCCCAAATCTGCTTGTCCTTAAGCAGAAGCACTCCAGAGTGCTGCAAATTTTTTGATCATGGAGGAGAACTGGAGCATGAATCCATTGTGCATAAAGGTTGACTTGCTCCATCAAGCCATCCTGTAAATTTTCTCCAACACAAGTAATGATAGGGTCCCATTGCTTGCATTGCACCCCCTTCAGTGGGAATGCCTTCCCACACAACTTATCAAGAAAATTTATGCCTAGATCTCATTTCTTCAACTGTAAGTATCCAAACATTAGAATCCACCATACAAATTTATCATCACAGGAAATGACATTCATGCTATGGAAATCATACCACTGCATTGAAAATAGGAAATTCTCAATGCAAAGTTGGAAATCTTTCAGATTTCCCCACCAAACATTAAGTTTCTTATGTGCTTGATGCACATCAGCATTGAATCTTGCAATGATGTTGCTGCAAAGAAATAGGTGTGAGTCCCATGTCCAATCCCAATGAGTATAGGCATAATCCAACCAACAAGGATGCCCAAACTGCTCACAATAAGATGATGCATCACAATTATCTCCAAAAATGCAAGCAAGAAAAATAAATAAGTGTCCCATCATCCAATCTGAGAGGGTACTGACACTCCAAACAAAAGGTCCATGTGAACACTTCCAATGGCTCAAATCTCTGCCACTGGTCATAGGGTACAAGAATCCATCCAACTGTGTGTATTTCCTCCACCAAGACCACTTGATGCAAGATGTTTTTCTCATAAAATCCTCTTGGCAGTTTGATTGCTCAACTTCCTTCCACTGCTCATGAGCAGAAATGTTTTTGCAGGAAGACTCCATGTGTGACATGTAATATTCCACCCAATCCACATGTAGCTTAATGGCATCAAGTGACATCAATATATGCCTATGTTTCTGATGGGAGGGTGATGGTGCATTCCACAAGTCATCACAAACACCTAGGAAAGCCTCTAGCTCTTCCTATTGCACCAACAAGGAAAACTCCTTCTCCCAAATTTCATTCTCACTTGATGAAGCTGAAATAGAAGTGTGGGTAGAAATGTGAATCATATATTTGCAATACTTATCCACCAAAATTATTGCTTCCCCATATTCATCCTCATCTGACTCTCCCATGGGGAAGAGATTCTTTTCAGGGAACAAATCTAGCTTTTTCTGGAAATGGCCAAGTGCTTGGTTCTCATCAAACTTGTCTGTACAGTCTTCAAGCACAAAAAAATCATAATGAACCTCATGTGAATGTGTATGGAAGGTATCCAATGGCTGAAAAATAAATATTTGTGGCTGCCTACATGTCAAGACAATGCCATTCACACCAAAGAATTTATGGCAGAAATTAAACTCTTTACCTCCCACAGTCTTCATTCCCAAGGTGTTTCTATCCACCCAATCAATGGATGAAAAAGGAATTTTTTTTCTGATCCATATGGAATGTGATCAGCCACCTCCTATGGATCATATTCTACCATATATAAGGGGTTTTCAGAATGTGTCTCTTCCCAGGCATATGTGTCAGACAACCCTTCACCGGTGCAAGCAATTCTAGTACATATTTTATCCTCTATTTCTGTGATATTGTTATCTACCCAATCCTTGAATACACAATCATATTTTTTTGCTGATTCACTTTAAATGTCCTCAGCCATATTTCCCATAGCTAATAACTCCTCTATGTCATTTTTCATACCAACAGATGCTTGGCCAAAATAATCTTCATCAGGGCTCTTCACAAACATCTGCAAATCTGCTCCTCCCTCATGGTTTTCCTCCACATGAGGTCCCTCCATTATACCCAAAACATTTCCTTCCATGAAACATGAAAGCTGTGACACCTTAAAATAATTTTGAAGTTGAAATATCTGCAACTTTGGCTCTTGAAGGGATCTCTGTGTGCTCTTCAATAAGTAATTAGTGATCTCCAACTTATTAGTGAGCCTTTCTAATTCTTCTTCTTCATTCTTGACTACACAGTGATACATTTTAGCCATTATGAGGAGATGATATTTGTCAGATAATAGGTTCATATAGCTCTCCTTCATCTTGGCCATGCCTTATTTCAGTGCTATGCACTCCTCCAGAAAGGCTTCTCCTTCCATTTCTCCTCCAGAAGATTTCCAACAACATCTAGCCACCAAAGCATTGATGTCAACAAGGTTTTTCAAGGATGCCTTAAGCTTTTCTTTGTCCTCCTTCAATGGTCCACTCAGATGATGTGGCTCACAAATAAGATCCTGCACCAAGGTATCTTCCCCTAACAATTGACATATAATACTACGTTTCTTGTGGCATGGATCCACAACACAAAACTCATTCTCATCATGCAAGTCAGCCTTTGAATTTTCTGCAAAATCACTTCCATGGTGTGAAGTGGAAGGTATCTATGAAGGCTAGAATGATGTGATATGTACAAAAATTAGAAATCATATCATGCCTTGGCATTTCAGATTCATCATGCTGCAAGAGAGTCCAAAATTATGAACTGTGCTAATCTCTCTGCATCAGATTTCTCTCCTTCACTTTTCCTAGTTCACACTCGACTGGTGGGGGATTGTCTTCCACTTCATTGGGAAGTTCAGATGATGTATTTATATATGATATATGTCCTTCTTTTGGATCTGATATAAAATATCCCCATCACCCTCCTTTGCAGTGGTTTTGTGATCACCACCAAAAAATCTAGGAGTAATTTCATCTCCATCGCAATTGTCCTTCATCTTGTAGTCCTCAGATGCAAGTGAAGACTTCTTATCCTCCCAAGTATCAGATGGTTGCAGCTATACATGGATTCTGCAAAAATCATATATTTTACCATCCATGTTCTTCATCTTCCCTGGTTTGGACCAACATCCCCTTCTTCTTTTTCCTCATCAATACTTCCATTATAAGCACTACATGTTTCTTCTTCTAGAAAGTTTATGACTTTCTCCTTTGAAGGGTGGTTTGTCAGTGGCTCTTTATTTTCCAAGAAATTTGATGAAACTTCACTCTCTGGAATAGTACTCCTATCACCACTTTTGGAATATCTACTAGAATACCCAAACAATCTCATAATTCTTGGACCAATAGATGTCTTTGCTGCATCTTCTCTTTTGGATTCTTTTTGTTCTTCCTTACTCACATAGTTGGAACAACTTGGTTCCTCTACGGATGATTTGCTGCCAATGAAATAATACTCATCCACATCCTTGGGATCAAATCCAAATCTGAAATAAAATATTCTTTGAAAGGAATGAATTTACAAATATTTTTCCCCAATGCAAGATACTCTTTGTAGTGGTGGGGCAAGTTTTCACTGGCATCTATCATCTTTGCTAAATCCTTCTTAGGATTAGCCATTGGTGGTTCAACCATTCTGTATTCATAACACTCATTTTCACAAAAGAAAACAACATGGTCTCTTGACATTTGCAATCCATCATTAACATAGATCACCTCTTCTTCTGCAATCACTGGTAGCAACCTCATGGTTGAAATTTTGACTTACTGATATGCAATGTTAGTCAACAGAGAGCCTTATTTTCCACATGAATTGAGGAAAGTGATATGATACCACTATGATATTCCTAATATGATGTACGTATCAGAATATTAATCACTTCTGCAAATTTATATTGAATTTTATGATTTACAAAATCTACCATTCAGTGCACTGATAGAGTAGGGAAATCAAGGTTTCAGGTAGGGAAATTTTGCAAAGGCAGAGTGGGAAGAGGAGATCAATAAATATTGAGTGAATATTTTGAAATCCATTCCCCTAACACATTAATATCTGGGACCATTGATATTTCAGAATCCGCTCCGTAGAAACTTACTTTCATGTTGTTGGGTCACCAAACAGTGAAACTAGGGAATACCAATCCATGTTCCAAAAAAAGGATTAGGTAAGTTTAATAGGTTATATTAAGTCATTATTTAAGTTTATGTACTGTTTATAACACTTTGGGGAATTTCTGGAAAGTTCTAGGGAGTTTTGGGTGAATTTGGGATTTTTGGTAGTTTTGGCCTAGGGAGACTCTGCGCAGTGGAGGATCCTTAAATATAGTAAATACATGATGAAAATAGGTTCTGGAGTTATTTATGGTATATTGGGTCTTTCAGTGACCCATAGTGACTTACGGATCAGTTTTTGGGGGAGCAGAACTCTGTTTATGCAAGAAATGGAAAAACTAGTTATTTAATACTAGCTTTCTAGCTAAGGTATGAAATTAAGCAGATAAATCATTTCATATTTATTTATGTACTCATATTAAATATAATGGACATATATAAAACTCCATTGAACATATATAATCCACTCAATCACTCCCACAACCTCATATAATCTTTATTGCACTGAACTTCATCAAATTCCCCCAATATGCTGATAAAGAAAGCTTTTAATGTGAAACAAAGAAGGTAATATTTAATGACTGAGTTATTTAGAATTGAGGAAATAAAATAACAGAGTTATAATCTGTTCATACATCATAATTCATATTATATAATGACCAATATAAAAGGAGGCTCCAAAATGATGGGCAGGAGGCCCGAATCCTCACTAGAAGAGGGATGTAAGCATAGGTGAAGCATGGGATTCACTGGAGCTCAAATTTTAGGTGATGGAGGCTGCAATTTATTTATGTAATAATATTTAGTGGCTGAACTTAGCGCTCCATAGACCTGCAATAGATAGAAAGGGAAATGTAAGAGAAGGGAGGAGGGGTTTGGGGATCACCACCTAATGGTCTGAGGCGTAACACTAAGAGAGTATGCTCACATAGCATAAATACAATATCAAAACATCAAAACTGAATAAATGGGCTCAAATTCACCTTTAATAGCCTTCTGGATGACCTTTTTAGCAAGTGGAGGCCAATGGTGACCTGTGAGAGCAAGTCAACCCCATGGGTTCCCTAACCCTAGCCACATAATCACCCCCTTTGAAAAATTAGGAAAGTAGGACCATGTGGAATTGTTTCCAAGTAAAAATCATCCTTCACAATTAGAAATTGTGCCCCCCCTTAGTCAAAATATGCTTCTTTTGAGTTATGACAACTTTCTGCTTGTCCTAGCTCATAAGGAAACTGTTCTTTTCTTTCAAAAAATTTCTTGCTTTTCTCTTACAGCTCTTCTGAACTCCATAAGAGGAAACTATGCCCTCCCCTTTGAAATACTTTCCTACTTTTACCTTTGTCTGCTTTTCTGCTGCTTTTAGGCAACTTCCCTTTATTCTCATGTTTGCTTTTGTCATGGATTTTCTTATTTTTACCAAGGCAAGTTGACTGGCTTTCCCCAATGCACCCTTCTGACATGGAAACCTTAATTCCACATCATTATTTTTCATAATAAATAAAATTTATGAAATAAAATTAAATACATGCCTGAAAACAATTATTAGCAATTTTTTTCCTAGGAAGAATAATTAATATCATTTTGAGCCCCTAGAAACTTAGCATGGTCAACACTTTTAATGGTTAATTTGAGGGGACATGACATTCTGCAAAACAAGTCATCTTTGCATTTTCTATACAAATTGTTTAGGATACAAGGATTTAGATATCAAGGTTAAAAAGCCACTTCCAAAACAGGAATAACTATCTCCATTTCAAAATTCAGATCTTTATTAGTTACAGTTTCAGAGATAATTGCAAAGGAATCTAGGGCTTTTGACTAGTCCAAAACCTAGTCTAAAACAGGTATTCTAGGGAGAAAGGTCATTTATGAGGAATTCGAGATACAAATTGAGTGAGACTAGTTGCATATAAAAGAATAGGAACCAGGGTATCTGTGGTAGAAGTTTTAGATATAGAAAAAATATATATTGGACACGTGGCATTCCGTACAAGTTCTCTATTCAGGATAGGAAAAAAATAAGAATCTTTGAGAGATTTGCAATAAATTTCTTTTGACACATAAAAATTAGTTCATACCTATAGGATTGGAAAGAGGATAGATCAGGGTACCATAAGCCGAAGTTGCAGGCCCAGAAGAATCGAAATTCAAATTTTATCTCAGTTACAAGTTGGCCCTAAAACAATCTTCCAATTAGGGTTTGAAACCAGTGTTATAGGGAAAAGGATCATATCTTAGGAATCTGAGATATGAAAGAAGACGAACCAAGGTATTTATGGTAAGAGTTTTAGCTACAAAAACAAAATATTGGACATGTGGAATATAGTATATTTTTTCTCTTCGGGATAGGAAATAAATAAGAAGTGTTGGGAGAATTAATATATAGTTTTACTAGGGCATACAAATTAGGTAAAACCTACAGAATCATAAAGACAACACATGAAGGAATTATAAGCCTATGTTGAAGACCAAGATAAGATGAAATTTTAAATTTATCTCAATATAATTAAGCCATAAAACAATCTTCCAATCAAGGTTTGAAGAAGGAAAATCGATAGTTCAAGCAGTGGTAGATCGCATAAAGTACCGACAAGCAGTATCCAAATACTGAAGATGTCAAAAAGTAGGATGAAACAAATGGTAGATTAAGATTATAGTCACACTAGTTTTGAAGAAGGAAAAATCATGGAAGAACTTTGATGGCACCAGTTTGTTTACAAACCTTGAAAACCCAAGAGAATTGAAACTAACATGCCTTAATTTTTCTCTTAAACAATTTTCTGAACTGTCTAACTCCCTTTTCGCACTTTAGCTGAAATCAAAAATTGGATTTTCAACTTTTCCAATTTTCGATATTTTACAACTTTGCACTTCCACCCGACCACTTCGCTTTCCGCATGCACCTTTCTGTCTTTATGTTCGGAAAGAAGAAATTTAGCTTTTCAATCCTTCGAGGCAAGGGTTTCTTCCCTTTCGCACTTTCGCCTTTTCGATTCGGGAAGCGGAACTCGGCTCATCGACGTTTTGAAACTAGGTTTTCCTACTTTCTCAGCTTTCAGCTTCCTCACAGTACTTATTCCCGCACCGTTGATTTCTATGGATTCACTTTTGATTGTTGATATTCCTCTAGATGCAGATCATGATTTAAACTTTGTGTATCTATGTCTCCTTGCTGCGAAAATCAATGACAACCGTCGATCTTCTCTAGGATCAATCCCCACCGTACGATTGACTTAGGTTTAACTCGAACTCATCCTTTGGTTTGTGAAATTCAATTTTGACTGCAAATCTGCTGAAGATATGCATCCTTTAAGGTTTTTAAATCTTTGCTGAATTGATCACTGAAAGGATCAATTCCCTTCTGCAATGCTCCTTACAGGCGGTTTCAGTGTCGTGCAACATATATCATAATTCAAAATACAAACATCAGTATGCACAGAGATAATTCCAAACTCATACTCCTGGTAATTAAAACGAAGGTAAAAACAATCAATAATTTCCAGAGTAAGATTTGTTCTTCATTCCATTGGACCAGAAGTAAAATTACTTATGGAAACTCTACTCTTCACTTCTCACACTCTCATACACTCACACACACCTCTACCTTGTGGCTGTTACAAATCAATTCTTGTTATAACACTGAGAAAAACTGTAAGATCCTAATAGCTTGGATCTGGATAACTAATAAAAGTATACCATATCAACAAAGGTTAATCCTTGAAGAATGCCACGCAGGGTTCAAGGAGAAGGATGACAAACTTCCATTTATTATGAACTAAAAACTAACCCTATCTATCTAGAAGTGATTACATGTTAGCTGACTCCTCAGTCAACGAGATTTGAGTTGGATGCTTCTGCATCATACTCTCGGGGAAGAAACTAATTCTTTTGTAAGTCTTCAGGGTGCAGATTTTACTTGGAAATTTCTTGTTTTTTCATCCAGGATGCATCTTTGGTAGGTTGGTTCTCCATTTGACCAAGTATTGAAAGAATTTTTTGTTCCTGGTCTTCCTTAGGATTCTTTTTTCAAGGATGGCTTCAATATGAGGTTTTTATTTCTATGGAATTTGTCCTTGACAATCTATAGTTGAATCATCTCGATATGAAGTCAGATCATATGTATGGATACCTACATATTTAAAAGGATACAAGTCTGAAACATTAAAAAATGGTGAAATCTGAAGGTCAGAATGAAGCTCAATATCATAAGAATTTGCAGAAAACTTCCTTAAAACTTTACAAGGTCCAATATTCTTAATCTTCAACTTGTTATAAGTTCCTTTAGGGAACCTTTCCTTTTTGAGATAGGCCATCAGTAAATCTCCAACCTAAAATGTACTTCTCTTCTCTTTAAGTCCACTCTCTGTTTATATTTTTGTGCACTTTCCTGTAATCTCTTCTTAATATTCTCCTGTAGCTAGTGCATACTAACTGCAAAGTCTTTACCGTATGGACTTCTATTTTTCTTCTTTCCCAAATATCTAAGTTCAGATACACCCCTTGGATGCATCCCATAGAAAATTTGAAAAGGACTCATACCTGTACTTCTGTTGGGTAAATCATTGTATGTGAACTCAGCCTCAGCTAGAGCCAAGTCCCACTATTTCGTATTTTCATACATAAGACTTCTTAGTATGTTTCCCAAGCTCCTATTTACCACTTCAGTCTATCCATCAGTCAGAGGGTGATAAGCAGAACTAAAACTGAGTTTAGTACCCAATTTCTTCCATAGAGCTCTCCAAAAATGACCAACAAACTTTGTATATCTGTCAGACACAATACTCAAAGTAAAACCATGCAACTTCACAATTTATGAAAATAAATGGTTAGCAATAATGGTTGCATCATTAGTCTTCTTACATGCAAGAAAACAAGCCATTTTGGAAAATCTATCTACCACAACATAAATTTAATCATGACCTCTCTGAGTTCTAGGTAAACCTAAAACAAAATCCATGCTTATGGAATCCCAAGGCCTAGTTGGAATATGAAAGGGTTGATACAATCATGCATTATGACTTCTCCCTTTTGCATGTTGTCATATTCTGCATCTTTCAACAAATTTCTTCACATCATGCTTCATCTTTGGCCCAAAATAAAATTTACTCGCCAGAGAAAAAGTCTTGTCTTGTCCAAAATGGCCTGATAGACCTCGACTATGCTTTTCCTGAATTAAATTCTCTCTCATTGAACATATTGGAATACACAATTTACTATCCTTGAATAATAAACGTTCCCGCAACATATAATCTAACCACTGGCTTCTGTTATGGGTAACTATATTTTCACAGGAAGCATATATATCCTTGAAATCTAAATCTTCTTTATACATATCAATCAAGTTTTCAAATCCCAAAGTACTGACCTTAACTTCTTGTACTACCATATGCTGCTCATGGATAAATCTGTAAGATACATATGTTAGACACAATACTCAAAGGAAATCCATGCAACTTCACAATTTATGAAAATAAAGAGTTAGCAATATTGGTTGCATCATTAGTCTTCTTACATGCAATAAAATGAGCCATTTTGGAAAATCTATCTACCACAACATAAATTGAATCATGACCTCTCTGAGCTCTAGGTAAACGTAAAAACAAATCCATGCTTATGGAATCCCAATGCCTAGCTGGAATACAAAAGGGTTGATACAATCCTGCATTCTGACTTCTCCCTTTTGCATGTTGACAGATTTTTCATCTTTCAACAAATTTCATTGCATCATGCTTCATGTTTGGCCAAAAATAAAAATTACTCACCAGAGAAAAAGTCTTGTCTTGTCCAAAATGGCCTTATAGACCTCAACTATGCTTTTCCTGAATTAAATTCTCTCCCATTGAACATATTGGAATAAACAATTTGCTATCCTTGAATAATAAACCTTCCTGCAACATATAATCTAACCACTGGATTTTGTTATGGGTAACTAGATTTTCACAGGAAGCATATATATCCTTGAAATCTAAATCTTCATTATACATATCAATCAATTTTTAAAATCGCAAAGTACTGACCTTAACTTCTTGTACTACCATATTTATCCTACTCAAAGCATGAACAAATTTATTAGACTTACCACTGGTATGCTTGATAACAAAGGCAAAGTTCTGCAAAAATTCTACCCATTTAACATGTCTCTAGTTTAATTTTGGATGACTGTTTATTAACTGCAAATCATGATTGTCAGAATACAACACAAATTCCTTAGGCATCAAATAATGTCTCCACTTCTTAAGAGCCTGCACAACAACATATAATTATTTATCATATGAAGAAAATTTATGTTTTGCTTCATTCAAATTTTCACCGAAATATGCTTCTTTCCTCTGCTCTTGACTCAAAATTGCTCCCACTAGCATCTATTTCCACTTGAAACACTTTTTCAAAAATTGGAAAAGCCATGCTTCTCAGTTATCCTCTTTTTCAACAACTTGAAATTCCTATCAGCTGCTTCTATCCATTTGAAAAGTTGTCTACTTCCTCTGAAAGTATCTATCAAAGGTGCACAAATCTGACTGAAACTCTTAATGAACATCCTATAAAAACTAGCAAGTCCATGGAAACTTCTTACCACATAAGCATTCTTTGGAACTAACCAATTTACAATCGCTTGTACTTTGTCAGGATCCATCTTCAGTCCTTCTTATGAAACTACAAATCCCAAGTAAACTAACTCTTTCTTCATGAAACTACATTTCTTCAAATTTATCAGCAGCTTCTCTTTTTGCAAAGTCCTCAACACCAACTTAAGGTTCTTTAAATTCTCCTCTCTATTATGACTGAAAATCACAATGTCATCTAGATACACTATCACAAACTTCCCAGTAAATTATTTTAAAACCTCATTCATCAACCTCATGAAGGTACTAGGTGCATTAGTAAGCCCATATGGCATTACTAACCATTCATACAAACCATAATTAGTTTTAAATGCGTTCTTCCATTCATCCCCTTCCCTTATCCTAATCTGATGATATCTACTTTTCAAATCTATTTTGGAAAAATATTTTGAACCACTTAAACAGTCCATCGAATCATCAATTATGGGTAAAAGGAATATATACCTAATAGTGATCTTGTTGATTTCCCTGTAGTTGGTACACATCCTCCACCCACTATATTTATTTGGACTAAGTACATTGGGTACTGCACAAGGAGTCAAACTTTCTTTTACCAATCCTTTCTCCCACAACTCCTGCTCCTGCTACTTGAACTCTTCATTTTCTTGAGGAGTTAATCTGTATTCTTCTTTATTTGGTAAACTTGGGCATTAAGTCAATATGATGACTAATACTTCTTACAGGGGGTAAATCATTTGGAAACTCATCCAAAATAATATTAGCACACTCATTAAGAAAAGTTTTTAACTTCAACAAGAAAATCACTTAAATTTGTAGAAGTTAAAATTAACTTTGGCTTACCAACAAGGGTAAAATTTACATCTCCCTCTTTCTGAAATTCTTGCAAGAGTTATTTTCCAGACATCAGCAAAATGTTTGAACTTGAACCTTCTTGAACCATTTCATATTCCAAAGGTGACAGAGTATGTCTTTTCCCATCTTTCTCCAGAGAATAAGTATTTTTCCTCCCATCAGGATCAGATTTACTGTCATATTGCCATGGCCTCCCTAAGAGTATATGTCACATATCCATAGGAATTATGTCACATAATATTTCATCTTTGTAAGTACCACTTTGGAATTCCACATTACACTTCTCATTCATCTAGAGCTAATGTCCTTTCTGCAACCATGAAACTTTGTAGGGAGTGGGATGCTTCATCCTCTTCAATCCCAACTTCTCTACCATCTCATTGGAAACCAAATTATCTATACTACCACTATTAATAACCATTTTACAAGACTTACCTTGTGACTTACACCTTGTTATGAACAAAATTTTCCTTTGGGCTAGTTCATGTACTTGCTTCTCTAATTTTACTAAGACTCTCTTCAACATAAGAGATTCTCCTTCCTATGGAGGGTTATTCATCTTTGTTTGTTATTTTGACTCTTATTGAGCCTCTACAGCATTCACATTTATCTGAACTGAAGACTGATTTCTTTGACAATTCCCAGACATATGTCCAATCTCTCCACAAGTATAACACTTTACCTCTTTGTGTCTGCCTCTTCCTTTGCCTCCTCTATGGGATGACTGATTGATAGAACCTTCAGCTCCATATTTGGAAGTCCTACCTCCACTACTAGGGTATCCTCTGACTCTTACTATGTGCTTTCCCCTATTTTTTTGGTTATGTTTTCTCAACAGTCTCTCTTATACCTTTGAAGCTACCTGATATGGATCTTCTATAGTTTTCAAATTTAATAAACTAAGTTCATCCTATATATCATATCTTAATCCATTGATATACCTAGCTACGCTTTCTAGACCTCCCTGTGTGTGTCCAACTCTAATACTCAGTCTAAAAAATTCTTCTGTGTATTCTTTTATAGTCATAGTCTTCTATCTAAGGTTTTGTAACTGTCTAATAAGATTTAACTGATAGTCCTTAGGCATAAACTGACTCTTAATATTACATAACATCTTATCCCAAGAGTTTATTTTTGACTTACCTATTATTTCTCGATGGATCTGGAGCTCATCCCACCAAATAGCTGCATGTCCCTTCATTCTGGTAGCTGCATATATTACTTTATTCTTGTCTTCAATTTATTCCAAATCAAAATATACCTTCAGAGCATTAATCTAGTCCATGATTTATTCAACATTTAAGGTACCTTCATGCATAGGTACCTCCACTCTTGGTCTACTATTGGCCTTAATCAACATCTTCAAAACTTTGACTTCTTCAGGATCTTCTTCTTCTTCATTAGGGGATTCAACTTCTTCATCACTGTCATCTGTATTTTCTGAATGGTTCTTTATCTCCATGGATTCTAGCCTTTCTTCCAGTCTTCTCACGTCTCTTTATACATTTGTCTCTGTAGGTTGTCTTCCTCGACCACGTCCTACAAGAACCCCACATGCTCATCCTCGTGTCGAGGCATCTTTCTAAAGGCTCAACTAAGCTTTGATACCAAACTGATGGCATTGGTTTGTTTACATACCTTGAAAACCCAAGAGAAATGAAACTAATAGGCCTTAATTTTTCTCTTAAACGGTTTTTTGAGCTGTCTGACTCCCTTTTCACACTTTAGCGAAAACAGAAATCAGATTATCAACTTTTCCAATTATTGATCTTTTACAACTCTGCACTTCTGCCCTCACACTTCTATTTCCGCATGCACCTTTCCGTCTTTCTATTTGTAAAGAATAAATTCAACTTTTCAATCCTTCGAGAGAAGGGTTTCCACCCTTCAACACTTCCGCCTTTCTGGTTCGGGAAGCGAAACTCGGCTCATCAACGTTTTGAAACTGGGTTTTCCTACTTTCTAGGATTCCAGCTTCCTCACAGTACTTCTTCCCACACCGTCGATTTTTGCGGATTCACTCTCAATCATTAATCTACCTCTAGATGCAGATCACAATTTTAACTTTGCAAATATATGTGTCTGTGCTGCAGAAATCAACAACAACCATTGATCTTCTCTAGGATCAATCCCCACCTTACGATTGACTTAGGTTTAATTCGGACTCATCCTTTGGTTTGTGAAATTCGATTTCGACTGCAAATATTCCTAAGATATGAATCCTTCAAGGTTCTGAAATCTTTGCTGAATTAATCACTAAAAGGATCAATTCCCTTCTGCAATTCTCCTTACAAGTAGTTTCAGTCTCCTACAACATATATCGGATTTTGAAATTCAAACATCAATATGCACACAGAGAATTGCAAACTCAAACTCTTGGTAATTAAAACGAATGTAAAAAAAATCAATAATTTGCAGAGTAACCTCCGTTCTTCATTCCATTGGACTAGAAGTACAATTACTTATGGAAACTATACTCTTCACTTATCACACTCACACACACCTCTTCCTCCTATCTGTTACAAATCTATTCTTCTTATAACACTTAGAAAAACTTTTAGATGCCAATAGCTTAGATCTGGATAAGTAATAAAAGTAAACCTATCAACGAATATCAATCCTTGAAGAATTCCATGCAGGGTTCAAGGAGAATGATGGAAAACTGACACTTATTACAAATTAAAAACTAATCCTATCTATCTAGAAGTGATTACATTTCAGCTGACTCATCAGTCAACGAGATATGGGTTGGATGCTTCTTCATCAAACTTGAAGAAATAATTGAAACAAGGACCAAACAACTACAGAATTAAGCTATTATTGAGTACCTCATCAAGTGGAAGAACTTACCAACCACATATTCGACATGCGAAGATGATTCATGCATACAACCACTTATACTATGAAACGAGAACTCGACACAGTTCTTGTTTTTCTCTCTCCTAATTTTAGTAGCTATTATTACCTTCATTAAAAAAAGGGTTGATACCAGTATCACACATTTTCATTTTGAGGCATTTTTTGGGGCATTTGAATAATCTTTGTCCTAAAATATTTTTAGTTTCTATTTTCAAGTGTTTTTTTATAAATTTAACAAAATATCATACAATTAGAAGCATGTTATAATGAAAACATATACATTTTGAAAATTTTCATTTAAAATAATACATTTTTATGGACAAAAAAAGACATTTTTATTGACAAAATTGTAAAAATTTAGAGAAAATAAATACATTGAAAGTCATAATTAATGGATTTTGAGAGATCTTTTGTATAAAAATGATACAATTTTATATTATTTTCCAAAAAGTGGCCATTCACATAAATTCAAGAAAAACAATACCATATATATATAAATAACATATTAAAAACATTATATATAGAAATTTTATTTCTAAAATAAAGTCTAAAAGTCAAAACATTACCAATATATCTTATCAAAAAGTTGTCAAAGTTCACATTTTCTTCAAGACATGAAACTAACCAACAATATCATGCACGCCAAATTATTCATCGAAATTGGAATTTTCTAAGCTTGGATTTCTTCATGGACATCAAGGTCCTCTTCCATTAGGTAATCTATGTCTTCAATATGCCCAAAGTGCTCCTCTACAAACATCCCTCGTAATAGGGGTTGAAGCTCTTTTAAATGTTCTCCGCCCATATGGTTAATACAAATGGGTCCCTCTGCCCATATGGTTAATACAAATGTTCGAATTAACCATAAGTATTAACATAATTAGCAATAGTATACAAAATACTATATTGTCTTTCAAATCACATTTAAGAACAATACAACAAATAAACAATTAACATAAAAACAGGAAAATAATGTACACTTATACAAGAAAAATAAAAACTTCTTAACATGTCCTCTTTTTAAATTACAAAGAATATATATTATCTTAGATTCTTCAACTCCTTTCACATAATTGCTATTTTCTATATAAAAAAATATTCAATTTTAATATTACATCACCTTTTACAACTTTAATGAAGTTCTTTCCAAAATTTGTCGTTTTTCTCCCATAATCATTTAACAAGTTTGAGTAAACATTTCATAATCACATATTATCTATTCTCCTATGATCATATTTATAAATTAAAAAAAAAATTCACATAATGTTTATTTTTTTATTTTTAGCAATGATACTACTTCTACATCCATATAATAAAAAAAAATTAAATTCTTACATCTATATAATACAAACAAATTTAATTCTTATTAAGTAATATAGTATTATTAAAAAAATGATCATAAACTCAAAATCATAAAATAAGGAGGACATTCATGCCATTTTGAATTGATAATGCAACTGAGAAACTAATTTGCAAAACCACACTCTGAAGCAATCATTTTGAATTGATAATGCAATTGAGAAACTAATTTGCAAAACCACACTCTGAAGCAATTAAATATGAAAAAGGTATACCAATTCCAAAAAACGTATTGAAAAAATTTCAAAGTTCGTACACATTTTCTTACAATATACACACATTTCATACCATAAATAAGAATACTACCCTCTCCTTCTATACACAAATGAAATTAAAACCACCACGTATCCTGAGGAACTATGATCCAAACGATGTTTTGAAAAGAAAATCTCTGTACAAAGTTTCTTATTATATACATACATTTCTTACAACTATCCCTTCCTATTTCTACATGAAACTAAAAATACCATGTGGAACTTCTGGCGGCTGATCTATATTAGATGTTGCTAGCATTGCATTGTCTTCATCCTTGGCTAAATAAATTACAAGGATCTTAACTGCTTGTTTTAGAGTCCGTCTATTTTTATGAGATTGCAAGTCTTAAATCTTATCCAATCTTATCCAAACCGCCAGCACCCTCAATTTGGCTCACATATACATTAACATATATATAAAAAAAAATGGATACATAGAAAACTAGTCATGCAAATTGCAAGAAAGAAAAGATGCATACTTGAACTGTTCATTCCCACCTGTTGACGGGCGTATTTGACAAAGCCCGCAACGAGGGATACGACCCAGACCGGGATCCTTAGAGCAGGCTCCAAGCTGTTTAGGGTAGCCATTGCCAACAGGTTTAAAGGCTCTGTTGGCCTGGGATACTAACATTCTAATGGTTAAAACTACTGCTGTTGATTGCCAGTGAAACCTATCTTTATAATTTACAAAGGTTGATTTAAGTTATGTGCTACAGGATGTTAGACTAACAGATTTAATCAACTTAAATCAATGAATTATAAATACAGGATACAAAAGATGAAAAGATAAAATATAAACATAGTTACTATTGTACAAAAAAAACCTGCTATATACATCTTGTACAACTATTTACAAAAGAGATAAACTGAAAGTAATTCATATAGAGACAAAATCTGATACGAATAGGTTTTCAAGTAATATAATCGGCAGAAAATAAACAATATATAACCCTAACTATATATTATCCTGATCAGGAGCGAGAGAGAAATTAACCATGAAATCAATTAATGCTAATAGAATTACCACACGGATGTGCCTAGGTAATATTTAAATAAGATAAACATTAACCAGCCCCATACAGTAATCAATTACAAATTATATAAGCAACAATGTCGATTGCCAATTACATAACATGATATATTAGCAAAACTGAAAGCATGATACATCGATAATCATAAAATAGATTTATATCTGTAAAATCCTTTAGAGAACTTCAACAAATATAACTAAAGTAAAAAGAAAATCACAAGACTAATAGACATTATAAACATATGCCACGTATACAAACTGCACATATATATTGATAACATCACCAGTTTAAAAATGTCAATGGCTGCAGACAGGTAGCTGTCTAAAGTCGTAAACACATCAACCCAGTCTTGTGGTGCCCTTTCATCGATTATCCATCCCCTATCCCATAAACTTTTAACCCTTAAATACATGTCTACAAAAACAAACATCCTTGAAAGTTTGAGATAAACTAGATCGAATTATCCAACTGGTTTCTAATTAAAAATGACAAGTGTAACGTGTCATTTTTCCATATAAGAAAATCATCAAGACGATCCATGGAAATCGAAGATTCCAGCAATAAACAACACCTGGAAAGCTTGTTATGCGGTCTGTTCTGATTGATGCGAGATCGTGCAAAAATAGACAGTTGACAAAATCCGAGCGCAAACAGCAAATTTAACACCTGCAACAAATCAAGTAATAATAAAATTAAAACATAACACAAATCGAAATAATAATAATAAATACCAAACAAGAAATAGACTAAATAAATACCTGATCACCAAAATTGAACATTAAGACCAACAACAAAGAAATCACAGATTAACTGGTGCGTTAAAAACTTGAATATTGACCCCATTAGAATGATTCGGTGAAGGAGCTCTGAATTGCATAAGCGCGATCTGAGCATTGAGCTCATGGACCTTTTCTTCACTCTTTTCATTTTCATCTTGCAATTTGAGAACCCTCCTTATGAGCTTGTTCTTATGATTCTTCAATCGTGAAAGCTGCTGACCACTTTCATCAACTTTTGCCCTTAATTCCACATTATCAGCTTTCATTAAATCCCGGCTCGCTACTATTTCATTCATCCTGTCCTCCATTCTACGAACCTTGTCTAAAAGACAACTAATGAACAGAGGCTGAATGGTTTCCCCATTTCCACGAAGAACAGTCGAGGTAATTTTAACCGACTTTTCTTTTACTATAGGATCAGTCATACGATCAACTAAAAATTCCCGCACTTCTTTATCCCCTGCTGGAGAATTATTATGATCACGGGTAACATCAAATTGCGGCTCGACAACAGACAGAGAAGGATTTTCGCGCATATCATTATCAATCACAGGGTGACCTTCACCAGCTAAATCAGCAACGGGCTCAATATGAACCAGATTGTCATTAACAGGTGAAGAAGCAATGATTTCTTCATCATCAATCACAACCGTTTCCACTGGAAATTTATTACTTACGGGGGTTTTAACCATTTTAGCTTTCGCCATACTCCTGGTCAGCCTTCTAACCAGCTTGGACTTGGGTATATTTCCTCAACGATTCCCAATTTTATCACTACTGATGGGCGGAGTAACAGGTGACAGAGATGAAATATTTCTCATATGCCCAGGACCTATAGGTGTTTGAGAACTGTTCACTGGATTACTCATGGGCTCTTTACAGGGTTCGAAACCCTTACGGCTAGGGTTCGACAGAGATTTGAGCGAGGAAAAGGACGGAGCCGAACCTGAATCTCTATGCTTGCTACAGTCATCTGGACTGTCGAACATGCAATGACAAAAGGATGAAAAACCATTTTACTCTACAAACTGCTCCCATGAGCGACCTGACTTCAACAGCTCATGATCAATCAACATTCGAACTAAACCGTGATGGAAAAGACTGTGGATGACATGTTTAGGCCCCTTCTTTATGGCATTTGACATCTTAAATAAACTGTGCAGAAGGTAGTAAGGCAAATTAATAGGAAACCCTATAAAGACAGCCATCAGATGAAGATGATAGACGTATGCCGAAGATAGCCGGCCTTCACAGGTCAAATATCGATGAATTAAATCAAGAACCAGACGCCATTCTTTAAGAAAATACTTACGTGCTACCCCAGTTCGAAAAGAAATGTCCTGAACCGGGTTCTTTAACAATCGCCTCCATTTGGTTATGTCCATCTTCTGATATTTAAACCACCTCTGCCCAGAGAGAGACAAACCCATTGCGGCTGCTGTGGATCTTTCATCAACCCGGAAGCAGAGATCACCAACCTCAGCTTGATAATTAACCAGGGACAGGGCAAAGACTCTGGTAACCTCAGGGTTCGAGTCGGAAAACTTCTCGAAGAACGGCATCCACCCCACATTCCTGACTTTTTCTGCGAGCTCAGGGTTTGAGTTTAACAGGGTCATCTCATAGGGTTCGACGCTCACGACAGGAGCCATCACAGGCCGATTACGAATGCGTAACCACACACAAAATACGTACCACCACTCAGCCAGAGACAGAAGACCAGGTTGTGAGCATTTAGAACGAAGGCTGAGCAACACCAGGTAATAAGCAGGGTAAGCCATGCACGAGCGCAGGTTATACTTTTGCGGGCTTGACATGAGCGAAAGCATCGGCGCTTGGAGTGGTAACACAAATGACGGTCGAAGGCCCTAGAACGCTGATAATATCATGATTCAACCCTGACTTAAATGATAGGATACCTTCGCTGCAAGTAGCACAGGTGGTCTATTGGCAAGCAGACACAATAGAGGTTACGTACCGAGACTTAATGTGATGGACAATTCAAGTACCAGAGTGATGATATCGTTGTGAATTCGCGACAGGTGAACTGGGATATAAGCTGCGACATAAATCAATCTTGATGAAACCATAATACCTGCATATCATATCATATATTCGGCATATCTTGTAAAGGTGGAAGAGGTTATAATATAATCACAAACCATGAACTTGAACCTTGAAATACGACCATATGAAATTCAATCAAGATCA
The DNA here is from genome assembly GCA_001517045.1 of Pseudotsuga menziesii. Taxonomy (NCBI): domain Eukaryota; kingdom Viridiplantae; phylum Streptophyta; class Pinopsida; order Pinales; family Pinaceae; genus Pseudotsuga; species Pseudotsuga menziesii. Next base: position 197,962 of record LPNX010040875.1, read on the forward strand.
ACAATGGCTCACAAACTTAGGATAGGGA
>LPNX010040875.1:198149-209209 GCA_001517045.1 Pseudotsuga menziesii
GCCATTGCTTAGAGAACACCATTTTAGCACCTCAAACAGATTCAAATATATCACGGTTCTAAATATTACTAGAAGATTACAGATTCATTTATTTGATACAAATCAGATTTCCAGCAAAAATCAGTCTATAAAGAATAAAACGGTAAATGGTTCAGTCTTAAAAGATAAAACCTCAATACCACAAGCATAGCCCTGCTGCCAGCAGGCGTCCATAGCCTCGACAGGGTTACTTTAAAACCCACAAACTGCCAGTATCCCATCAACTAGTGAAAAGTCTACAATTCTGGGCAAGATGAACTGTTACCATTATCTTCTGTTTTCTTTTTTCTTTCTTTCTTTCTTTTTTTTTTCTTTTTTTTTTTATTATTAGTCATGAAGGTCATGATTCAGGCTTGATAACCCGGTAGTAATCATGTCAGTCACCAGTCTACACAACAGTAAAATGAACCGGCTCGTGATGAGACCTTTCACCCCTCAGAGTTTTATGTCCAAAGGTCATTGCCCAGGCTTGGTGACCGGAGATGACAATGCTACTGGATGTAAACTTATGATCCTAAACAGACCGGCTCATCACGAGACCTTCTGTCCTTCAGACGATTTTTTCAAATGTTCTAGTCCATCTCGTCCAGAACGTAATTATTGTTAATCCCAAGTGAGATTGTCTTAGCAGATAGGGAGGCAAGTCTGGTTTTCTTTACGAAAAGGGATGGCGTAAAAGATTAAAATAGATGACTTTACCAAATACTGCCCTAATCTCTTTGGACAAATTTTGCAGAAACTGATATAATTAATTAATATTAGCATATTTTATAAGTTGCTGGTAATATTCTGAACAATGAAGATACCATTCTCTGTTCAAGAAGTAAAATCGAATGACAGATTTCAGGAAAATAATGTCTTCGTGCATGACTTCCAGACAAATTACGGAAAATGAATTTAGTCATCAGTTTGGGGTTCAATGAATCTGTCAGGTTCAACACACACAAGCAAAATAGCAAACAAAAAGGGAAAAATACGCACAGACCAAAAGCAAAGGAAATAAAATCATTCAAATAAGCACACCACACTAGTGATATATACAGGATGATCCCTTGAGGAGGATCAACAAAAGTATCGCTTGATTAGGTGACCATTTACTGGAAGGCTATCAATGTCACCTTCCAGTGTTTGTAACCTAAAAGTACTAGGACCAAGTTTTTCTGTAATAATAAATGGCCCTAGCCACAGGCATTGGAACTTTGTGTGTTTTCCTTTATCTTCGTGTTCCTTATCCCATTTCAAGACTAAGTCACCTACTTCCAAATCCTGACTGTTCGACTTCCTGAGGTCAAACCAACGCTTCAAAGTCTGCTGGTGTTTCTCAAACTTTTTCCTAGCGATTTCCCTATCTTCCTCCAACTTCTGCAAAGTATTAATTCGATGCTCCATAGCAGAACAAGGTATCTCCTGTACTGACTGGGCAAGTTGTAAAGAGGGCAGGAACAAGTGAGGAGGTAAGATGGCTTCCTTACCATACACCAGGAAAAAGGGAGAGTTTCCTATAGCAGCTTTGGGAGTTACCCTGTCAGCCCACAAAGCATTCGACAGCGCAGTATGCCAATTCCTATGATGGTTAGCCACAGTACGTTTCAGAATCTTAATCAGATTTTTATTAGAGGATTCCGCTAACCCATTACCTTGGGGGTAATAATTAGCAGAATACTTTAATTTTATTCCCTTTTCTAATGCATACTCAGTCAGTTTAACAGAGGAAAAATAAGTTGCATTATCAAAGATTAAAGATTCCGAAATACCGAATCTGGTAATGATAAACGAACCAAGGAAAGATATCACCTGTTCGGAATTGACTACCCTCAATGGGATGGCTTCAACCCATCTAGTGAAGTAGTCTGTGGCTGTCAAAATGTATTTATGTTGTAGTGAAGAGGCTGGTGTGATTGGGCCAACTATCCAGACCCCATTGTTGAAATGGGACTTCAATGATAACCGGATGGAGGGGTAATGCTGCCTTTTTCAGTCTGCTTCCAGCTCTTTGACACTCTTGGCACTTCCTAGCGAAAGAATATGCGTCTTTGAACAATGTGGGCCAGTAGTACCCAGCTTTAAGTATCTTATGAGCAGTAGTTTCTCTGCTGAAATGTCCTCCAGCTGGTCCTGCATGTAATTGAGATAACACATCATCAGCTTCATGTTTTTCTAGACAACGAAGGAGAACCCCTTCGAAATTCTTTCTAAACAAAATATTATCAATAAGCTGATAAGGTGTTGACTTTAATCTTAAGGCCCTCTTATGATGTGGGTCTAAATGTTCAGGGGCGGTCCCATGCCACAAGAAGAACTTAATATCATCATACCAAGAATCAGGAGAAGTAACGATCGGAAAAACTTCCCTTTCAAATAGGAAAGGCTCGCTGAAGAAATGCAGATCTGATTCAGCACTGTCTGCAGAGCCAGCTGCTAGCTTGCAGAGACCTTGTCCCCTGACAATCTTTAAAGGTTTTATTTCCAGGTCGTATTCCTGAAGTGCGGTGACCCAATGTGCTCGTTTTTCACCAAGATCCTTCTGTACCAAGAGATTTCTAACTGCAGAATATGGTACAACGACCTTGGTGTGGGACTTCAGTAAGTAAGGCCTGAAATGTTTAACAGATTTGAAAACAGCGAAAGCTTGCTTGTCCACTTCTGGGTAGTTTAATTCTGCACCGTTGAGACCAGAACTCGTAAAAGCGATAGGAGCTTCATTATTTTCCTGGTTTTTTTGTGTCAGAATAGCAGCATAAGACGAATCAGAAGCAAACGTATATAAAATGAATGGTTTGGAAAAATCTGGGCTAGTGAGAGTGGGAGCTTCAGCAACAGCTTTTAAAATGTCATGAAAAGATTGCTTCTCATCAGTATTCCATTTAAACTCAGCATCTTTTCTTATCATTTTCTGAAGCGGCCGAACAATTTCTGTAAACCCAGGAATAAATCTAGAAACAAAATTTATCTTTCCAAGAAAAGACTGCATGGACTTCTTTGAGTGGGGCATCGAAATCTGTGATATGGCACGGGTGCGTTCTGGATCAATATTGATGCCTTGTTTAGAAACAACAAAACCTAGCAACTTACCTTCTGTCACTGAAAAGATATATTTCTTAGGATTTAACGAAATCCCATACTTCCTGCAACGCTCAAAGACTCTTCTGAGATGAATTAAATGATCAATCCTATTTTTTGAAAAGACGGTAACATCATCAAGATAAATAACAACGAACTTACCAATCAGACCTCTGAAGGCGATGTCCATTGCCCTCTGAAATGTTGCTCCGGCATTTATGAGACCAAATGGCATTTTCCTCTATGCATAGGTTCCCCAAGGGGTTCTAAAAGTTGTTTTCAACTGGTCAGCTTTGGATACTAACACTTGGTTGTATCCTGAAAAACCATCTAGTAGCGAAAACATTTCAGATCCGGAGACCTGTTGCAAGATTTTCTCCATTGTAGGAACATGGTAATTGTCTTTATCCGAAACCTTATTCATATTTCGGAAGTCGACACACAACCTGATGTCACCATTTTTCTTCCTTACGGGTACAAGGTTTGCTACCCATTGTGCATGTCGAACAGGGAAAATTATCCTAGCGGCAAGGAGTTTATTTAGCTCCTTCTTGACAGCTGGTTCTAGGCTAGGGTGCATTTTCCTCAATTTTTGTTGAAAAGGCTTGGCCTCCGGTTTCATAGGAATGACATGTTGCATGATATTAGGATCGAATGTTTTCAGGTCATCATACGTCCATGCAAATATGTCTTTAAATTCTTTGAAGAGTTTAATAAAGGCTATTTTTTCTTGGGCAGTACATGCACTGCCCAGATTTACACACTGAGGATTTTTCTCAGTTCCTAGATTCACAATGTCAGATTGCATGATGGAGCTACCAGTTTTACAATTTCTTGTAGCTTTGAACTTATCCTTTAAGTCATAGAATTTCTCAAGTTTGATTACTGATCTGGGAAAAACACTAACCTGATCGAGAGATTCCTGAACTGAAAAAGGCTTATGTATTACCGTAAAATTGTGTAGGTCCTCATCGTGAGTCATCTCGTCCAAAACCGCATCCTTAAAGGTATCTTTAAGAGTCAGAAAATCGATTAATTGCTGGTTGTCATTGAAGACTCTCCAATTTGCTATGTTGTCAGGTATAGAAGGCCTGAACAGCAATTCAACCGAGAAAGCATCAGTAAGGATTCCTTCAGATGGAATCAATCTTGAAGCAACATTAGCTAAAAGATCAGCTTCCTGATTTAGATAACGAGGGATGGAACTAATGTTAAATGCTTCAAATGCTAATAGTAAATTCCATACCTTAGCTTGATAGTTTCTCAAGTGTCCAGCTATGCAGTGTATTGAATTACGTACCTGACGAACAATAATCTCAGAATCTCCTAAGACTACCAAGGCTTTGGCTCCCAAGTCAATCGCTTTCTTCAGGTAAGTGAATAAGGGCTTCGTATTCAGCGATGTTATTGGTGCAATCGAATTCTAATCTGCAAGCAATGAAGTACCTTTTACCATAAGGATCAATCAGTAAGCATCCTGCACCAGCTCCTTCTTTTGACTTAGAACCGTCAAAGTAAAGATACCAACAACTGTCATTAAGATCTAAATGGGGTGTATCTGGGACTGAGATTTCAACTGAAACTTGTGTAAAATGACAAATTTCAGACTGCTGATTCGAATCTGGAATTTCTGAAATTGCAGCCTCAAAGTTCCCAAAAAATGAATCAGCCATGTAGTTACCCATTATGGTATCAGTGAACAAGACTGGTTCATTTGAGTCATCAATTTCAGTGACGGTATGTTTCATATACCGTTCTCGATCGATTCTAATTTTATTCGGGTGACCCTTATGAGATATCCACAGGTGTGACCAGTCTGTGGCAAAATACCCATCGAGTTTTTATGACCAATCCCTACTAAGAAACAAACCATATGCTTCAGGGATGTCAGCGACAATAATATCGATGATAAAGTGCACCTGAGGATTCGAAGCCAACCTTATTAACACCTGCTTCAACTTACCTATTACTTTTACATTTGAGCGATCAAGCTGTACGATACTTGTATCACAGGGTTCAGGGACAGCATTAAGTTTTTTACATACAGAGTAAGGCATCACATTTTTAGAGGCCCCTGAGTCTATCATACAGTTATGTACTTTATGATTAAATATTTCAAATGTAAGTAAAAAGGGTGGAGTTGAAGAATCATACTTCTTGCCTATGGATGATGCATTAACTGAAGCCTTTTTCGAGTTATCCTTATTAATGGTAGAATTATTTTGATTGGAAGGAATCTTACCAGATTTACTTGAGCAAACTCCTGGAACCATTTTATCTCGAATCACAGGTATCTTTAAGAGTACATATAGAGAAATGTTGGCTCTGCTTCTCTTCAAGTCTTCGATCAAATCATATTCTAACTCAAGTGAGTGTGCATATTTACTGTTTGCAGGCTGATCTTTGTTTTGGACAGCTGAACTATTATCTGTAACAGTTGTAGCAGGTTCAGTTGAAGGATGGTCTTTTTTACTTCTGGTGTTGTACTGATGCTGATTTACATTGACAATAGCCACATCTTCATCATCAGTTAATTCTGAGGTGTCCCAGAAATGACTGATGACATGGGGTGGTTTATCGTCATTGTCATTATTCGTTTTTTGATTATCTTGGGAACTCTGTCCAGAAGACTGAGTTTCATTTTCAGTAGATATTTCTAGATCTGAAAATATTGATTTGAGGAAGCTATTGAGTTCCTCAACGCTGTTGGCTTCAGAGGGTGGAGTTTGTTTCGCAGCTGAATTTTGAAAAGGTTTTCTGAAAAACTGTTTAGGTGGTTCTTTATTTGCGGTATTTTCAGAAGTACCCTTTTTTAAATCTATGATCTCGTTAGATAGTTTTTTAATGACTCTTTGTAAACTATCAAGATCTAAGGCATCTTGGCCCCTTTTGTCAGAGCTTTTGGTAAGACTGTCAGTCTTCTTCCGAGAAGAAGATGTTGAATCATTATCTACCCCGGGATTTGCTTTTGTGGCATTCGCATCCTTTTCAACTTTAATTGCTTCTTCAAAGTTTTCAGTTAGGGTAAGTTTGGCCTTTTGCCTGACAAACATGGATATCTTTCCCGGTAAGGCTGAAGTGTAAAATTCAACAGTAACATCCTCAGTTGGCCTCGAGGTAGCGGGAATCCTGTTTCTCAAAGTTAGAAAACGCTGGTTAAAATCTTTAACCTTTTCTTTGGGGTCCATGCGAATTCTAGACAATTCCGAGACTAAAATAGCAGGAGTCTTGTCATCTCCAAACTTGTTTGTAAATGCAAGATCAAATTCGTTCCAGCTAGTAATGGAACCAGCTGTAAGTGAAAAGTACCACGTTGATGCTTTTCCCTCAAACTCATAAGGGAAAAGCCGACAGACCACATCTTCATGTTCCACATCTAAGAGTCGAACTGCCAACATAAACTTTTTTACATGATCTTCCGCTGGCTCTTTCAACTCAGGATTGAACTTAGGCAGTAACTTCTCAGGATGTTTAGGTAAAGGATGTTGAACACCAGGGATGGCCACTGCATCCTGAGCTAGCCATGGCATATTAGCATTGGGATTCGGGGGATTTGCAGCTGCCATGTTTCTTGGAGTTGGAGGTGGTGAAGGCGGTGTTTGTAAAACACGAGGAGGTGATCGAGGCGGTGATGGTGGTCGACCAGACCCTCCTAAAGCAAGTGGTCCTGCAGAAGAGGAAGGTTGGTTGGTGCCTATGGAAGATTGTTGCACGTGAGAATCAGGATGAGCACCTAAAGGCTGTTCTTGTTCTCCCAGAAATGACTCGGGATTACGAGTACGAGGACGAGTAATCTGCGGAAGAGGTAACTTAGTAGGCTGTCGCCCAGTAAGGTTCGAATAAGCTCTTGTCAGAATTCTACGAGATTCGTTTAAGGCTTGTTCGTACTGGTCTATTTCTTCAAGTAAGTGAATACCGGGAGAATTGAACTGAGAGATCAGATTTCGAACCGAGACGCTCACTGGGGTTTCATTCACTCGTGATGAATGGTGAGAGCGTGGTTGTGCAGTAGGTTGTATTTGAGGGGTAATTGGCTGATTAACTTTGTTTACGGGGTTGTTTTCATCATCCATTGGCTTACACTGGCCCTCCTTCTAGCGCCATTGTTGACGGGCGTATTTGACAAAGCCCGCAACGAGGGATACGACCCAGACCGGGATCCTTAGAGCAGGCTCCAAGATGTTTAGGGTAGCCGTTCCTGACAGGTTTAAAGGCTTTGTTGGCCTGGGATACTAACAGTCTAATGCTTAAAACTACTGCTGCTGATTGTCAGTGAAACCTATCTTTATAATTTACAAAGGTTGATTTAAGTTATGTGCTACGGGATGTTAGACTAACAGATTTAATCAACTTAAATCAATGAATTATAAATACAGGATACAAAAGCTGAAAAGATAAAATATAAACATAGTTACTATTGTACAAAAAAAACCTGCTATATACATCTTGTACAACTATTTACAAAAGAGATAAACTGAAAGTAATTCATATAGAGACAGAATCTGATACGAATAGGTTTTCAAGTAATATAATCGGCAGAAGATAAACAATATATAACCCTAACTATATATTATCCTGATCAGGAGCGAGAGAGAAATTAACCATGAAATAAATTAATGCTAATAGAATTACCACACGGATGTGCCTAGGTAATATTTAAATAAGATAAACATTAACCAGTCCCATATAGTAATCAATTACAAATTATATAAGCAACAATGTCGATTGCCAATTACATAACATGATATATTAGCAAAACTGAAAGCATGATACATCGATAATCATAAAATAGATTTATATCTGTAAAAACCTTTAGAGAACTTCAACAAATATAACTAAAGTAAAAAGAAAATCACAAGACTAATAGACATTATAAACATATGCCACGTATACAAACTGCACATATATATTGATAACATCACCAGTTTAAAAATGTCAATGGATGCAGACAGGTAGCTGTCTAAAGTCGTAAACACATCAACCCAGTCTTGTGGTGCCCTTTCATCGATTATCCATCCCCTATCCCATAAACTTTTAACCCTTAAATACATGTCTACAAAAACAAACATCCTTGAAAGTTTGAGATAAACTAGATCGAATTATCCAACTTGGTTCTAATTAAAAATGACAAGTGTAACGTGTCATTTTTCCATATAAGCAAATCATCAAGACGATCCATGGAAATCGAAGATTCCAGCAATAAACAACACCTGGAAAGCTTGTTATGCGGTCTGTTCTGATTGATGCGAGATCGTGCAAAAATAGACAGTTGACAAAATCCGAGCGCAAACAGCAAATTTAACACCTGCAACAAATCAAGTAATAATAAAATTAAAACATAACACAAATCGAAATAATAATAATAAATACCAAACAAGAAATAGACTAAATAAATACCTGATCACCAAAATTGAACATTAAGACCAACAACAAAGAAATCACAAATTAACTGGTGCGTTAAAAACTTGAATATTGACCCCATTAGAATGATTCGGTGAAGGAGCCCTGAATTGCATAAGCGTGATCTGAGCATTGAGCTCACGGACCTTTTCTTCACTCTTTTCGTTTTCATCTTGCAATTTGAGAACCCTCCTTATGAGCTTGTTCTTATGATTCTTCAATCATGAAAGCTGCTGACCACTTTCATCAACTTTTGCCCTTAATTCCACATTATCAGCTTTCATTAAATCCCGGCTCGCTACTATTTCATTCATCCTGTCCTCCATTCTACGAACCTTGTCTAAAAGACAACTAATGAACAGAGGCTAAATGGTTTCCCCATTTCCACGAAGAACAGTCGAGGTTATTTTAACTGGCTTTTCTTTTACTATAGGATCAGTCATACGATCAACTAAAACTTCCCGCACTTCTTTATCCCCTGCTGGAGAATTATTATGATCATGGGTAACATCAAATTGCGGCTCGACAACAGACAGAGAAGGATTTTCACGCATATCGTTATCAATCATAGGGTGACCTTCACCAACTAAATCAGCAACGGGCTCAATATGAACCAGATTGTCATTAACAGGCGAAGAAGCAATGATTTCTTCATCATCAATCACAACCGTTTCCACTGGAACTTTATTACTTATGGGGGTTTTAACCATTTTAGCTTTCGCCATACTCCTGGTCAGCCTTCTAACCAGCTTGGACTTGGGTAGATTTCCTCGACGATTCCCAATTTTATCACTACTGATGGGCGGAGTAACAGGTGACAGAGATGAAATCTTTCTCATATGCCCGGGACCTATAGGTGTTTGAGAACTGTTCACTAGATTACTCATGGGCTCTTTACAGGGTTCAGAACCCTTACAGCTAGGGTTCGACAGAGATTTGAGCGGGGAAAAGGACGGAGCCGAACCTGAATCTCTATGCTTGCTACAGTCATCCGGACTGTCGAACATGCAATGACAAAAGGATGAAAAACCATTTTACTCTACAAACTGCTCCCATGAGCGACCTGACTTCAACAGCTCGTGATCAATCAACATTCGAACTAAACCGTGATGGAAAAGACTGTGGCTGACATGTTTAGGCCCCTTCTTTATGGCATTTGACATCTTACATAAACTGTGCAGAAGGTAGTAAGGAAAATTAATAGGAAACCCTATAAAGATAGCCATCAGACGAAGATGATATACGTATGCCGAAGATAGCCGGCCTTCACAGGTCAAATATCGATGAATTAAATCAAGAATCGGACGCCATTCTTTAGGAAAATACTTACGTGCTACCCCAGTTCGAAAAGAAATGTCCTGAACCGGGTTCTTTAACAATCGCCTCCATTCGGTTATGTCCATCTTCTGATATTTAAACCACCTCTGCCCAGAGAGAGACAAACCCGTTGCGGCTGCTATGCATCTTTCATCAACCCGGAAGCAGAGATCACCAACCTCAGCTTGATAATTAACCACGGACAGGGCAAAGACTCTGGTAACCTCAGGGTTCGTGGCGGAAAAATTCTCGAAGAACGGCATCCACCCCACATTCCTGACTTTTTCTGCGAGCTCAGGTTTCGAGTTTAATAGGGTCATCTCATAGGATTCGACCCTCACGACAGGAGCCATCACAGGCCGATTACGAATGCGTAACCACACACAAAATACGTACCACCACTCGGCCAGAGACAGAAGACCAGGTTGTGAGCATTTAGAACGAAGGCTGAGCAACACCAGGTAATAAGCAGGGTAAGCCATGCACGAGCGCAGGTTATACTTCTGCGGGCTTGACATGAGCGAAAGCATCGGCACTTGGAGTGGTAACACAAATGACAGTCGAAGGCCCTAGAACGCTGATAATATCATGATTCAACCCTGACTTAAATGATAGGATACCTTCGCTGCAAGTAGCACAGGTGGTCTATTGGCAAGCAGACACGATAGAGGTTACGTACCGAGACTTAATGTGATGGACAGTTCAAGTACCAGAGTGATGATATCGTGGTGAATTCGCGACAAGTGAACCGGGATATAAGCTGCGACATAAATCAATCTTGATGAAACCATAATACCTGCATATCATATCATATATTCGGCATATCTTGTAAAGGTGGTGGAGGTTATAATATAATCACAAACCATGAACTTGAACCTTGAAATACGACCATATGAAATTCAATCAAGATCAACAATGGCTCACAAACTTAGGATAGGGACCATGAGACATAAGTCTAGGATTCACCAGAGTTACAAACATCAGACCTTTGACAACTATTGCTTAGACAACTCATGACAACCATAGTAATGAAACTTTGCAAATCATCATGGTAACGAAATCAATAAAATGAATCTCTAATGTTTTGGGATAATATACATGACTAGGGTTACAAAGTAGGAATAGAAATCATTAAGAGCCACATTTTAACTTCCCTAGTATAAATCATCCAAAACAATACTTCCATATGATAGTCTCATTAATCCAATAGAATTTGCAAAGGTCATTAGAAAAATTAAATTTCA
>LPNX010040875.1:209906-250847 GCA_001517045.1 Pseudotsuga menziesii
ACGCAACACCTTCTCTGCGTTTTGGAGGAGTTGTAAGGTTTTGAAACCTTAGCATAATTGGAGTTGGATCCTTAGCATGTGCGATCAACTACAACATTCTTAATTTACATTCTTATACAATTACAAATTAAGAATTAACCATAAGAAATAACATAACATTTTGTAATGCACCAGAACATTTGTATTAACCATATGGGCGGAGGGACGAGGGAGGCGGGAGCAAAGCTCTGCTCCCTTGGCCACCAAAGCGCTGCCCCTCAATGGTGGCGCGATTCTCAAAATCGCGCCACCATTGAGGGGCGGCTCTTTGGTGGCCAAGGGAGCGGAGCTTTGCTCCCGCCTCCCTCGTCCCTTAGCCCATATGGTTAATACAAATGTTCTGACATCAATCTAAACAGCGCAATTCAACACTAAACCTTAAAATTCACATTATAACAAGTGCTGTCTATGAAATCATAGGCCAATGGTTATAAAATCGTAGCAATCTACCACTTGACTGCAACACACAACATATTGTTAGATACCAAGTTAATGTAAGAGAATTTACATTTTCTTCCGGCTGAGCATTGGAGGCTGACGCAACACCTTCTCTGCGTTCTGGAGGATTTGTCGGGTTTTGAAACCTTAGCATCATTGGAGTTGGATCCTTAGCATGTGCGATCAACTACAACATTCTTAATTTACATTCTTATACTATTACAAATTAAGAATTAACATAACATTTTGTAATGCACCAGAACATTTGTATTAACCATATGGGTGGAGGGACGAGGGAGGCGGGAGCAGAGCTCCGCTCCCGCCTCCCTCATCCCTCTGCCCATATGGTTAATACAAATTTTCTGACATCAATCTAAACAACGCAGTTCAACACTAAACCTTAAAATTCACATTATAACAAGAACTGTCTATGAAATTGTAGGCTAGTGGTTATAAACTCGTAGAAATCTACCACTTAACTACAACACACAACATATTGTTAGATACCAAGTTAATGTAAGATAATTTACATTTTCTTCCGGCTGAGCATTGGAGGTTGACGCAACACCTTCTCTGCATTTTGGAGGAGTTGTCGGGTTTTGAAACCTTAACATCATTAGAGTTGGATCCTTAGCATGTGCGATCAACTACAACATTCTTAATTTACATTCTTATACTATTACAAAGTAAGAATTAACCATAAGAATTAACATAACATTTTATAATGCACCAGAACATTTGTATTAACCATATGGGTGGAGGGACGAGGGAGGCGGGAGCGGAGCTCCGCTCCCTTGGCCACCAAAGAGCCGCCCCTCAATGGTGGCGTGATTCCTTAGAATCGCGCCACCATTGAGGGGCAGCTCTTTGGTGGCCAAGGGAGCGAAGCTCCGCTCCCGCCTCCCTCCTCCCCGACATTGATAAGTCCATGATTGAAATAATTGTAAGGAGGCAGAAGTTAGACACCATGCGCATCCTGCTTGTGACAGATCTCTCCAACACTGCGCTATGCTGTAGATTCTATCATATGTCGTATTAGGAGGGGCAGCTATTGAATCTACAGCAAAAATATTGTCACTCTTCCAAGCTCTATTGGTAATTCTTAAGAGCAGGTCACTGACAGCATTTGGGAACTGGTCTTCGAAGATTTCTTGAGAAGATTCGCAACTCAGATGACTCTGCTCAGACTCATTATGCTGCTCAAAATCATTATTGGCGTAATGCAAGAAGCAGCCGTCTAATTGAATGAATCCAGAAGTGTTGTGACATCCCTCAACAAGTATTTCTTTGGCCGTGGATGCGCACTGTTTACAATCCGAGGGATCTAGATCTCCCCTGCACTGGACAAGTCCATAAACCGAGCTATCAATGTTTTTACCCTCAACTACAATGCTAGAAGTATTGAACCCGTTCATAGAAACGTTTCTCGTCAGTGAATCCAAAACCTTGTTTAAATTCTTATGGAAGATGCCACCGTTTCTATATTTTCTATCCCCACAATAACTCCAAACTTTATTAGTCTTTGGACTAGCTGCTGTGAGGGGAATAAGCGTACAAACAATAATCAGGATACGTAACATTCTGCTGCTAAAGGATGGTTTCATTTTCACGACAATGGCGCCATGGATTGAATATTGAGCTCAACTATCTTCTTTTCTGATCTGCTCTCTGCAACTCCTCCTAGATTACAATGGCCATGGACATGACGGATTCATTCTAGGAACCAGTTAGCTTTTGGGCACCGACGTTTTCATTGTGATATGATTCAATGCAAACAATAGTTATGATTTATTTCCTTTAGTTGCTATCTTCAACCAATACTTGTGATTGATTTCCATTAACTGTTCTCGTCATGCTCCAACTCCGGGGAAATTCATTACATAATTAACCGCTGTTGTCATGCTCCAACTTCAGGGAAATTCATTACTTAATTCCAAGAATATACTATGAAAACCATAAACAAAAATATAATGAGAATGATATTGTGGAATTTGTGATATATAGAAAATTCATTACATTATTTCAAGAATATAATACTAATACAAGAAACAAAAATCTAATGTCAGTGGTCTTGTGGACTTTGTGATCTTGTTTTAATTTCCCTTTCCAAATCCTCCTGAACACGCATTCGAGGTTTTTTTCATAATGTGCTCATCATGAAATAGAACAACCTCTTGTATGCAAAATAAGCTGTTGAAATAGCATTCGTCCAAGGCACATTATTCCATTACATTATATTAATACATTATATTATGTCATGCCAATTTTTTTTAAATATTGTCATTAAATTATATTATATCAATATATTTTGTCTTTTATTTATTTATTTTAAGTATAATGAGTTTTTTGTCATAGTGTGCTCATTGTGAAATAGAACAACCTCTTGTATGCAGAATAAGGTGTTGAAATAGCATTCTTCCAAGGTACAATATATGTCATTTCAGTATGGCATTATGTCATTACAATCCAAGGCACATTATGTCATCACATTATATTATATCAACATATTATGTCATTTTTTAAAATATGGTCATTACATTATATTATATTTAATATATTATGTCATTTTTTTACATTTCATTATGGCATTATGTCATTACAATCCAAGGCACATTATGTCATTACATTATATCAATATATTATGTCATTTTTTAAAATATGGTCATTACATTATATTATATAATATATTATGTCATTTTTTAAATATAATGAGGTTTCTGTCATAGTGTGCTCATCCTAAAATAGAACAACCTCTTCTATGCAGAATAAGTTGTTGAAATAACATTCGTCCAAGGCACATTATGTCATGGCATTATGCCATTACAATGGCACTTATGCCATTACATTATATTATATCAACATATTATGTTATTTTTTTAAAATATTGTCATTATATTATATTATACATTACATTATATCAATATATTATGTCATTTTTAAAATATAATGTTGTTGGGGGATTTAGAGGGTTAGAGGGAGGTGTTTTAAATTTTGCAAATGTAGTGTTGTTGGGGGTTTAAGGGTTAGGAGTGGGGGTGTTTAATTTTTCTTTTTAATGTAATGTAATGGGGTCAGGGGTTTAATTTTTTATTATTATATCTAATTGCTCATCTGCAAAAAAATATAGATTATGATGGGGTGTCAGACCCATAAATGAGTTTAAATAATTTCACATGAAACATTTTAGATGTTTTTTATCAGTATGATGTTTGTAATTGAAACTATAAATGAGTTTTTGACAATTTATATGAATAATTTGTTCTTGTAAGGTCTAATATATGACTTCATTATGAATCACATCATAATTTGTTTGATTTTAATGGTTAGAGTGCTGAAATTATTTATGAAATATTTGTTTTTGTTTAATATGAAAGTTTCAAAAAAGTTGTAATTTATCCCTTGAACAAAAAAATCTTTTTCCAATTTAGGGGTTGATTTCAAAGTTTTTGTAAACAATAGTATGGCATGTTTAGGCGGCCATGGCTCTATTTTTTACCCCCCCAAAAAAAAACGTGTATACTGGTATCAACACTTTTCTATTTGGAGGGTGTTTTTTGTGTTTTTTATGCAAAAATCATCGTTTTTATGGCTAGAGTTCTCGTTCTTAGTATAAAGTTCTCGTTTCATAGTATAATGGGTTATAGATATAAATCCATAACTACCCAAGAATTGAGGACAACACTTGTCTGAAGGGGAGGGGCATGTTAAGCCCTAAATGTTAGGCATAGGCCCCCCTATAGGGTGGCCCTTCAACTCCTATATGGAGTTGTATTACATATTATTGATGTAGTCTTGGGTCTATTAGTGGGTTTATAACTTGTTATTGTACATATTTGTCTCCTATATATAGGAAGGATATATTTTAATTTGAGTAAGAATTTCATATTGTCTTGTCTCAGGTACACAAGTACCTTGTGTAAGGAGGTTCCTCCCTTGAACAGGATTGTTATTTATCTCTGTTATTCATTATTAATGTATGGATTACTCTATTTTGGTCTATTTATGCTATTTTTATGTTATTTATAGAACTTGGTTGCATAACACGGTAAGACTTAGTATCTAGGTTTTCGAAACCAAAATATAACAAGAAATGAATCCAATTTCTACCAATTTTGTTTAATTCCTGTACTTTAAGCACTTTTATGAAATCATGGTGGAATACTATATTGGATTTTATGAAAAGACCTAACCCTAGCTACGATTTTGGTCAATCTCTTCAAAAATTATAAGGGTAGGTTCATTTTTTATATTCCTTCAAGTGTAGGAGGAACCTCATATGATATAAGTAAATGATTGCATAATTTCCCTCTCCTGTGATGTATCTTTGAACAATTTTTTATAGAATACTATATTCTTCCTTCATCCATACCCATGGAATGCCCTTTTTCCATTCTAGGTTCTGGAACTCCTTCTTTAGAAAATGATTGCAGTCAATAACATTGACACTATTGTCAATCTTAAACCAACATTCTCCATCCAATTGAAATTCCCTTGATATAGCTTTTAAATTTTCTTGTCACCAGAGAGGTCAAATACCCTATTGTAACATTATTTCCATCAAATCTCTCTACAAACATCTGAGCTATTACTGTGTTATGCCCTTGAATATTATTGTACAAGTGAAACCAACCTGCTCTTGTAAATTTTACTCTAAACTTAGGGTAAGCATCAATGATTTCATCTCCCTTTGGTTCATATTGAACCACATGTCTGCTTCTATGTGAAGGTCTAATTATTGCAAAGATGAAACTAACTTTACTCCTCTTAAATTCACATTCATATCAACAAACTGCGAGCAATAGGAGAAGGTAACATTCTAGGGAAAATATATGACCAACAGTTTTAATCTTCCCAACTATACTGGGAATCATCAAAAGTAATGGATTAACTGCCCTATAAGTACTAGGGATTAAAGAAACCTTACCATCATGTAGATTCATCAATTCCATTTAATATTACTCCATCTATTGTGATTAAGAAACCTTAGGAACTTGATATGAGTGAAATTCAGCTTGAAATGATTACTCTGACAAATTCTGTAGTGTTGGTGTGCATTTTTGGTAGCACCACAATTAATAGTTTTGTAGCATTGTCATTCCACCATTTCATTGTGCATTGCATTTCTTAAGGATTTTTTTTTATTGCTGTTGAGTTTCACTTTAGAAATGCAAACATCATTTGATTAAGAAAATAAATATCTATAGAAGTTAATGGACATAGAAAACTATATGCATATTGTGCCAAATTATCACATTTCACTAACCAACAATTAAATTTTGAAGCAAAAGCATAGTATCATAGGACATGTCAACAAGGGTGAGAAACTTTCATAGGGTAAGAGTTCTGAAAATATATATAGGATATGATTAAGCTTCAAAAAGTAGAGTCAAATTTAATAATAGTCATAGGTTCATATATAGGTACTAACATTGGCTCCATCTAGGGATATCACATGATCCCTATTAGGTTCTAAGAACCTACATATCATTGTCCTGTCTATTCTAGTAGCCATGTAACCTTGCAATCTTCATTATGCTTTGATATCTACCTTGCTTTTTATAACAAACTGGTGCTAAAAAAACCAACATAAAGACTATGTACCAGTGCCTCCATTGGGTTTGGATTCTTATTCAGTAATTAATTAACTCACAAGTATTTACAATGGTTTTAGGCTACCAAAACCTTAGTAAATGAAAAATAATTTGAGGAAATTCCCATTGATTGAGCACCTAACAACAATATTTCCTTCAATATTTTCCAAAACGAAAGCATTATTATTCAAGGATTAAGAAATTTGGAATATTGGTCCAAACCACATATCATCGAACTTTCCATGTTTTTTCTTGTCTTCCCTTTGATCATCCCATCTCAATACCAAATATCTTGGAGAGAAGTTATCTCATTTCTTGTTTTTATCAAAACATGCTTTTACTTTATCACGGTGCACCCACGTCATTTCCGTTAACGATTCTCTAACTTGTTGTGCTTCTATCAACTAATATATCCCCCATGAAATGCATTGGGTTCTTCAATTTCATCCTACATAAATTTTAAGAGTTGGAAGCTCAGCTGAATAAGAAAACTTGCATCATTACCATACACTAGTTGAAAAGAAGTACTATGGATATTTTAGTATTCATCCTATATTCCCATAATGCATATTCATCTTTGTGTGACATGTTATTTTATTTCATAACGATGATTTTTAATGCTATTAATGAGATTTTTGTTTGAACATAAATTCAGCAAGGCCATTTCCTTGTGGATAATAAGGTGTAGAATATTTAAGGGTTACATTGTACCTTTTGTAGAAATGAACCATTGGAGATGAATTAAAGGAAAGGGAATTATCAATTAGAAAATTGCATGGATATCCAAATCTTGCACAAATATATTCCTCCAAGAAGTTAATGATTACCTTATCACTCGCTTTCCTCGTTTGAATGGATTCTACTTGGTGAAGAAAAATGTTATCGTAAAAATACACTATGCTTCCCACTAGATGAAGGATGATTTTTTCCAATAAAATCTAATACCCATTGTTGAAAAGGGGCATCCACCACAATAGGTTTCAATGGTACCCGTATCATTTTTTGTCTTCCAACAAGATTTTGACATTCTATATAGGATCTACATTGTCAAATACATCAACACATAAAGATGGCCAATAATATACTACCATTGGGATTTTGAAACCAGTTGTCTTCCAATAGAGACTCCCTCCATCGGCTCCATTATGCAAATCTTCCATGACCATATTGGCTTCATTGTTATTAATGCATCTTAACAACATGCCTCATGGGTCTTTCCATAATAAATTTTGGTTCTTAATACAATATTTTTGAGATTTCAGTTTTAAAGATCTGAATTTTTCCCTATCAAAATCAAGTGGACACAAAAAATTTAATAGAAAAATATAATATCCTTATACTAGGCTAATGCAAAATATTTATCCACAATCTCTGAATTCTCATCATTATTTCTTGTATCTCATCAATGGTAGAAAAATTCAAAACTAAATTAAACCCAATAGCTTTGCAATCAGAATCAACAAATAGTTTAGCTAAACCCTGGACTTTTATTAATTTTGTTGGTTTTATTTCAACATCATATTCAAGAAAAGTATTTATCTACTTACCCTTCTTACCTTCATTGTCGGGATGAACCAAGGAATTCGTTACAACACTATTCAAGGAATATGCAACTACATTTGATTGAATAATATCCAGTTTGAATTATTTCAAGTATTTTATTAATGCATAATCCTTTTTCTATGATATCATACCTTAATTCAACATCTATGACGACCTCACTGAAAAAGGAAACATGTTTTTCATAACCATCTTTATTTCTCTACAATAACAATGTAGCAACAATATCCTCAAAAGAAAAATAAATATTAATAATTCATTTGAGTAGTAAGGGCTAATAAGCACAGGTTCCTCAAACAAATCTTTTTTAATTTTCTCAAAGGATTCGCTAGCCTCCTTAGTCCATTTTACTTCGACATCTTTCTTTCATATGACTGTAATGTGTTTAATAATTTCAGTGAAGTTATATACAAACCTTCCAAGGAAATTAACATTACCTAGAAACGATTGAATTTTTATTTTTATTTTTGGGAAGATCAATTTTTATTATTACTACCACCCTGTCTAGATTGATCTTGACCCCTTGCTGAGAAACAATATGTCCAAGGAGTCTAACCTCTTGCATTGCAAAATTGGACTTTTTGGGTTGACAAAAGGACCATATTTTCTACACTTCAAGAATTTTTCCTTAATATGCTTAAGGTGCTCTTCATATGACTTGGAAAATATTGTGATGTCATCCAATTAGATGATGATAAACTTGTATTTATCTCCTATGAAATCTATATCCATAGCTCTATGAAATGTTTCCCCATGTTCATCAAGACAAAGGGTGTCCATTCATACATGAATGTCCCCCAAGGCATTATAAAAGTAGTTTTCTCCTTATATTCTTTATGAAGAACAAACTAGTTATAATTAGAGAATCCATTGATCATATAAATCCATTGTGCACCAACCACTCTTTGCAGAATTTGGTCCATCTTCAATAAACGATAATTGTATTTAAGAGAGAACCTGTTCAAATTCTGGAAACAACATAAATCTTGATTTCACCTTTATTTTTCCTCATGGGCACAAGGTTAGAAACCTAAGTATAAAATATCAAAGGAACAATAATTTTCACATGAAGTAATTATTTTAGATCCTTTTCAATAATAGGTAATAACATTGGGTTGAATTATCTTAGTTTCTTCCTGAAGTAGTCAACTCCTCATAGGACCATGCAAACACATATACACATTTTTTCATTAAATATACATACCTCTTTCGGTGTCAATCTAACAAATCTTTTGTTAATTTCATCATTTTTGGATCATATTATGTGTCAATATTACAATTTACCGTGCTGTCTTCTACAGGTTGGGCTAAAGGATTTTGCAGTGTATCATGGTTTCTAAACAATATCTCTAGAGGGACTAGACCTTTGGGCATAAAACCAACATGGATCCAAATCCTAAGCTCTATCAAGCGCCGAAAAGGATCAAATCTCTTGATGTGCAAACTTCTTCTTAAGTATTGCACTCAAGGAGCTATCAACTTTCATGTGTCCTATATATAGGCTTATTTAATATTATTTATGGATGACATATAATATTTTTTATTTTTTTAGTAACGGACATTACAATATCTCCCTCATACATTGTTTTAAAACCATGTGCCAACCCCTCCTAAAACCAAGGGTTGTTTAGACCCTTGTACATGGTCTTAAAACCATTTCCAAGGCCCTCCTAAACCATGTACAATAAAACTATGTGCAAGGCCAACATTTTTTGGAGGGATAATTCAATTTATTATTATTATTATTATTATTTTGTTAGGGAGGAACATTACAACATCTCCCCCATATTGTGTTGTTTTTCCCACCAACTTTTTTAAGGAGAATAATTAAATTTTTAATTTTTAATTGTTTTTTAGGTACTAACATTACAAGATCAAATATGGAACCAACCAATTTAAATTATTAAAATGCATAAACAAAAAGCAAAATCTATGCATAATTAAAATGCATAAACAAGAAGCAAAATCTATACATTAGCCAATAAGATGTGATCATGAACAACAATCTACCTAATAAACAACTAAAACCATTTAATTATAAAATTATTAGTATCAAATCCAAAATTTTGAAATCATTTGATTGATTTTTTAAATATAAGTAAAAAAAAGATACCTAAAGAACAATCACTAAATGGAAATTGACACATTCCATGATTCCAAAATTGTCAATTGCTTTAATCCATTGATGTTGCATGCTATGATCTTAATTAGTCATGCAACGTGACTATATACAAATATCAATAAGTAACTTTCAAGACATTGAGATTTCATGTCATGTCCAAAATTGTCAATTGCTTTAATCCATTGATGTTGCATGCTATGATCTTAATTAGTCATGCAACGTGACTATATACAAATATCAATAAGTAACTTTCAAGACATTGAGATTTCATGTCATGTTCATGGTATGGATCAAAATGAAACTCAAGACATTGAGATTTCATGCCATGTTCATGTTCATGTTCATGGTATGGATCAAAATGAAAGTACAATTCAATTAATGTAACAACATGGCTGTGTCATAACATCAACTATTCAAATTTCCATTCCACTGTTGAATTAAAATTGAGGTACAATCGATGAATCTAATAGTATTCGTATGAGAGAAAATGAAGTGATATTCAAATTCCAAAATGGAACCATTTTTTAACCAAGGTACCAGATTCCAGAATGGCACATTCTGGATTAATGCTCGGTATCTATAGATCGCAAGGAAAAGAGCAGACAGATAACAACGCTGCAAGCAATTGGGCAAAAGAGAGAGAATTTATGGATAGATTATTCACAGTCTCCAACTACAATTAATTCCAACTTGCAGAATCAATTCATTGAGAAAAAAAGAAAGAGCGTACCTCCTGTTTGTACAGAGCAACCTCTTCTCTGCTGAGAACCCTGAGTTCTGCTCCAAATTCTCCATTAACCAACCTCAAATCAAATCAAATAATCAAGCAACAATTTTGTCAATCATGGATACCAAGAAGCAGATCACGGGTTTGAGAGTTCTGGCGATGGATTCTTATAAATCATGGGATTTCATATTAGGTCAAGCCCAAGTCAAATCTTGCCCGGTTGGTCACTTATGATTTCATAATTTTACTTGTTGCATAATTCTGTATATCTCTGTTCTATATTTTCATTATGGACACCTTGCCGAAGACCCCAGTTTGTTCATTCTGTTAAATTTTTCGAGTTCCTTTTTTTATATATAAAGATTTTTGGGTTTGCAGGTTGTAGTGCATTTTACGGAAGACTCGTCGCACCCTCGAAATTCATGGCGGGTATCTTCAAAAATCTGGCGTTGAAGTATCCAGACATCCTGTTTCTGTTAGTTGATGTGGATGAAGTCAAGAAGTTAAAAATAAAATGGCAGTGAAGGCCATGCCCACCTTCGTATTAATAAAAAGCAATGTGCAGGTCGACAAATTAGTGGGAGCCAATGCCAACGAGCTGCTGAAAAGGGTGGCCGTCTTTGCGCAGATGGTCCGCCAAACCACCAAAGACTAAGCCTGCTAAATTTGCACAGGGAGATGCTCGGTATATATATATATATATATATATATATATATATATCTTGTAATCTAATGTCTCAACGGCTTTGAATTCTTTATGGTTCTCTGTATTCTCATTATAAATTTCTGTGTTTTACTGTGAGAGTTGGTATCATATGTGATAAACATTTCACCAATTTATTGAGAGTTTGTGCATATCATTCCAGAAATTAATCGTGCCTTCTCAAACGTTTTTAATCATTTTAGATCCCATCTTTCTTCTAATTTGATATTATTTTTTAGTTTTACATTAATAATCTGCATCATCTCAGAGTCCTCATATGAGTAACTACATTTTACTAAAAATATGAGTAACAATTATTTTACTAAAAATATCTATGTCATACAAGATTAGACAAACTTGACAA
The DNA here is from genome assembly GCA_001517045.1 of Pseudotsuga menziesii. Classification (NCBI taxonomy): domain Eukaryota; kingdom Viridiplantae; phylum Streptophyta; class Pinopsida; order Pinales; family Pinaceae; genus Pseudotsuga; species Pseudotsuga menziesii. Next base: position 221,451 of record LPNX010040875.1, read on the forward strand.
GATCTCCCTCATATTAATAGCTGACATAATAGACAAATGGTAGAAGATCTCCCCCATATTAATAGCCGACATAATAGACAAACATTACAAGATCTTCAAAAACTTTACAACATCTCTGTCATACTCGACAATATTATTTTTGGCCGACATAATATGGAAAAACGTAACAAAAACAAACGTTACAAGATCTCCCTCATACTGGGTTGTAGAGTGTCTCTCGACGCAATGAACTCTTTTTTTGACAACCTAAGCTAATATCAATTTTAGAGCTAGCAATTTTGCTTTGTTGTTGGTACCCCCCAATTTGAGCCATTAACTTTATAAAATATGAGTTTAAGAAGTTTAGAATGCCACTTGTGCCTCCCACAAAAGGCTCCCCTTGGGTTGTCCCATTGAGATAATCCCATGGAAAAAAAATTCAATAATTTATGGGACCACCATCACCACTCTCTTTCCTTTCACTATTTACATTTGTTTAAAGATTTCTATGATGCTTAGGCTTTGTTTTGCTATCAATTCTGAGACATTAAACTTTTTTTCTCAATTTTATTAGTACTAACACCCACTAGGGCGTCATGTCATGATACACAATACAATATATATAGCATGCCTTGGGGTCTGGGGAGGTTTGATCCTGAGTGAGGAGGGACATAGTCTACCATGAGACGTTAAACTTACCATCAAATATTTCACTATTCTTTTCCAGCCACACCCCCTAGGTACATAGTAAAGGTAAATATCTATACTTTTTCAATTTTATGTTCTCACACACAAATTTTAAGCAGACTTTGATAAAGACCCCAACTCATAATCCTTTGATACAAATAGCTCTTTCTAATTTTACCCATACAACAATAACAAAAATCACTCAATATACAAATGGAATGTGATTTCTTTGCTTACCTTACACATTAGACACCTTGTAGATTTTTCTCTACATATAATCCCCAATAAGAACTATATTATTGAGCATTAGACACATAAAAATCCTGGTCTTCATCAGGCACTTGAATTTCCAAATTATTGAGTACCACCAACACAAATCCTACTCAACCTTTGCTTCCCTTAAGATTTTGCAACACAAGTCCTAGACTAGATTGTAACACAAATTTTTCTGATAGTAGCATAAACAAATACATATGAATTCTAAAAATGCTAGGGACATCATACTCTAGTACTTGTACTTGTATGGAGAGCTCCAACTCTTGGTTGTTAGAGAAATCCTAGACAAAAAGAGGGACCAAAGATGGGAAAAAGTGGGGTTGAACATGATAACCATGACATAAACATCCAAGAAAACCACACTTACAAAACCCTTTTGTTTCTTTTGTCAATCCTTTCTCAATTGGCCTTAGTCGATAAAAGTTATCGCAATATTGTGAACTTCAGGAAATCAATGTTTTTGATGTAATTATTGGGAGAAAGATCGAAAATTGTGTGCGTGAGGCTCCTGAATTGATAGGTTCATGCCATAGTTTACACAAAACATGTTTACTATTTTCTTCATTCCCTCCTTCAACGACATTTGTAGTTGGGATTGGCCTCCACTTAGCAGATCACTTCTTTCTTTCCAATGCTCCCCTCCTCTAGGGGCTTCTAGAGATCAACAAAGGATGACATTGCTTTTGACCATAGACCACCTCTACGTCCTCCTAACCCCATCAACATTGCTAGTATCGACCCCATCCCAACACTCAGTTGTACGCATCCAAATCACAACAATAGACTCCCCACTCTCGATGCTGACACACTATCTATTATAGCTCCCCTTCTAGTTCTTGTAGTTCTTTCAAACATATTACTATTTCAAGTTTTCCTCATTCGGCTTCAGATATTAGGAGAGACACTTCCAGTGTGTACAATGACATACTCACTATTTTTGGATCATAGATCCCAAATCCACTCTCCTTGTATATTTCTTTCACTATTTAGACAATAAGTCACGACCTAGGAGTTGACATATGGCCCATAAGCCATAAATGATAATATTGTTGATGATGACTTCGATGTACAACATGGGCCAACACAGATACATTATCCCTCTATGTTAGGATCTAACAAGGCCAAAATTACATGATGGGATAGTTGCAGGCCCCATCAATGAATAGAGTGAGAGAGGGTCCATCTTGTAAAGAAGAAACCTTAGATATTTCTTCACCTTCCCTATATCCAATAACCGATAGGGAGGTTGAATGCTAGTTTGCTATCCTCTTGGATGATATGTTTGCTTCTTGATTGTGTTCTCTCTTGACATGACAAAAATAGATAGATTGTAATTCATATTTTGACTCCATCATTCTCCAAATACCCCCCAAGAGGTTCTAATTTCAAGAAATGATAGATATTTCTAGATTGAATACAACCTAGTTTTAGTCTCCAAACATTTGAAGGTATCTAACACATTGATCCAATACAAAAAACATCAACATTGTTGCAAAACTAAACTCTACTATGTTGTTCATAATAACATCAAAAGTACATTAAAAGTAATTTATATGAATTTAATAAAAGTAGAATTATTTCTACTCACTAACACCTAGATTATATCACTAACACCTAAATTACATCAGATAACACCACCAAAAAAACAAAAGGTTTTTCCTTTCCCACCACTAAATTTGAAATTACACTTACATTCTCATGCTTCTTTGCTTGACCATAGTACCTTAAATATATATTATTATATATTTATAAATTAAACCAACAAAAAGACACACACACATATATATAATATACACATAAAAAAAACCATCAAGATAAAAAAACAAAACTATGCATTTTAGAATCCATAGCTTTCTAAGATAAGGGTTTTAGCGTCACAACAAACCATCAAAATAAAAAAAATAAAAATATGCATTTTAGAAGCCATAACAGTTTAGGATAAGGGTTTTAGCGCCACAAATTTTTAGAAAGTTTGAAAATGAGTTATGGCACATGAATGGGGGTTTTGATCTTGCATTCCAACAACTACATGTGGAACAGAGAATGAAGAGGTCCGAGAAAGGAAAGAACAATCTATGCAATAGCTTCTGTTGCGGAGGCGTCCAAATCGTCTTATGGAAAGAGGTACATTAAAGCATGCTTGGAAAGACAATGGATGAAACCCCTTTTAGATACACCTTTTAATACTACAAATGATATTTTGGAAGCCAAACCTACAAAATGGATAGCTGACAGTGCAACTTCTTCTTGCATGTTGTGTAGTTCACGATTTCACCCAATCATGTGTATAAGGCATCACTATAGATTCTATGCTGGAATTTTCTGCGACCCATGTTCTAGGGGAAGGATCTTGCTTCCTAAGAGATTTCATAAGAGTGAACCCCAATGAGTATGTGATGTATGTTGGGTGAGATTAGAATCAGTACAAGGTCGTTTGATTAAAAAGGTGAGCCGTGCAGCACAACCAGCCACACATATTGGATGCTTCCCTTGCTTTAGGTAATAACATCATGGACTGTGGCATCCTATATTTAAAATGGACCATGATTCCCATGCTATTGTAAAAATCCATCAAAGTGGTATGCAGGAGAGCCTATTCAAGAGTAATATCCCAATCCAATGAATAATCCACCAGTAGCAGAGTAAAAGGTAGGAGCAGTTCCAGATCCTTGTGGCCTTCTATGAAGAATAAAATGGCCTTTGAAGAGCTCTAAAGGCTTTAGATTTGAATCCTGGATTCATGGTTCTTTGTATGTTCCATTAGTATTGTATTGTACTATGTTCGGGATGGCTCTTCATGTTTCTCTAGGTTTTCCTTGTTCAAAAATCTTGTGCTCTGTCTTCTTCGGTGATTAGGGATGGGGTGTTGTCTCATCTCTCTATAGTCCTGGGTTCTTAGTTCAGGGAGGGCCAAAAACAGTGTACCTCTTGTTGAAATTCTCAGCCTGGATATTTATTGCTCTTGCTAGCGGGTTCTTCATGCTTCCCATGTGCTTTGTTCCTCGGAAATGGTGTTCTCGTCCTATTGATGCAACATGGCTGCTATTTTTTTCACTATGTTCCGGTTTCACATTTCTGCTTGTTTTCATTAGTTTTGATAATCAATAAAAATCACTCATTGCATTTGTTTTATTATATTGCATAGAATTCCATAGAAAACATCCTCTTAAAGCCTGTCTATTGTGTCAGAATATGTCCCAGACATAGTGTTCTTCTTTACCATACAAACATTCATATTTGAAGGCTAATTGACATGTTTTGGCCACTTCAGTGTTAACATCCTTCTTCTCTTTGTTGGATGGGAAATGAAATAGTAAGCTACAATACTTCTACACTATTATTCAATAAGAACTTGTACATTGAAAAGAAAAAACTCCGCATCCATTTTGACATTCATAGTGGACATTTCAATTTAGATGTACCAATGTTTGGACCTTGCAACTTATATTTCTGGAAAACGTTCAAGCCATTTTCTATAATGCATTTCATTCACATATGAAAAATAATTGAAATTATACATGAATTCTTATATATTTCCATTCTTTAAATATCTAGTATTATAGTAGAAACGGATTGTGGAATCCTATATTTATAATGGATTACGATGCCCATGATATTGTAAAATCTATCAAAGTGGTATGCATGAGAGCCTATTCAAGAGTAGTATCCCAATCAAGTGAACAATCCATCAGTAGAAGAGTAAACGTCAGGAGCAGTTCTAGATCCTACAGTAGAAAATCTAGTTCAGGCAGACCAAGATTTAGTAGTTTAACCACCGGTACCATAACTCACTAGAGCATAGGTAGCACCATAGAAAGACGCAGGAGGCTAAAGCATAGCTAGAAGCATAGCTAGAATTTCAACCTACATCATAGATGGATGGGAGCAGATCAAACATATTTTGTTGATCCTATAAAGGCAGAGGCATTGGTTGCAGAGGTCAAGGTATAAGAAAGAGCCAAAGAAAACATCTCGACCACTCGAATAAAGCAATCCTGGCTATATTCTTGTCAATCATGCGATGATAAGCTAGGGTTATTCATCTCTCCCCAACATTTTTCCATATACTAGACTAAGATATAGATCCTAATAATCATAAGCTCTAAAATAATGAGCTTGGGGAGAAAGTAGCTAAGGTGGATGGAAAAGAATATCATCCTGCACCAGTCACAGGTTCTCTTCATCCTCTTCCAAGAAAGGAAGAGGAAGTTCAATAATCTGTTTGAAATCCATTATTGGTTTACCCGACATAAGCAAACGTATCAGTGGAAATGGATCAAGATGGAATTTTATACCTATCATCAAAAGCTAAGCTAGCCATGGGGATACTCAAAAAACACACTCATGATCTACCACCAATCTATCTACCCAAATGCCTAAGATGATGACCTTTATGACCTAACTTTCTCAGTCCCAGCCATAGAAGTCAGGATACTAGGAGCATCGGTGTAGATAAAATCTCCACTTTAGACCTTACTCCACTTTTGGGTACTGGTAAAGATAGTGAGCACGCAATCTTGTCCTAATAAGATGGAAGTTGTTGAAAATATGACTAAAGAGATGAAAAGGTGCACATGCTACTCTGTTTAAAATAACATAAATTTTGGCAGGTTGACGTGACAGATCTGAGCACTCTTAGATCTTGGTTGGATTTTCCTTGGGACAATCCATTGAGTATGAAATGCATAAGGCCACCAACACCATACCGGGCTTTTTCAAGGTGAGACTTGATTTTATACTATATGAGTTTCCAAGATTTTTATTAACTGTTTCTTTTGGTGTTTATTGTGAAAGCCATGCATCCTCTATTTCATTAATTTATTTTCCATAATAGATTTTATTTTGTTAATTGGAGTTGTAAGGTAACAATAGTGACCGATACAGTGTTAATGGGGGTTCTCTCTTACTCCTCAACTAAACTATGTTTAGTCCTTCTGCTCAACTAAGTTAACTTGATCCCAATTTGAATTTTTGTTGGTGATTCAATGGATTTTATCTCAATTTAACTGTTAGTTTGCTTGTTTTCCCTGCGGGATTATCTTCCTAGTCAGCTGACTAGTTGTTGGGGGCTCGTTGTATCTCTACACACTTTTAAAGCTCAAATATTACCTTGGTATTTTCTATTATGTTTTCTCCCCTCTTTACTGTTGTCATTATATAATTGGTTGCATTACAAGGGAGTCTTTTTTCCAGTGAATGTTATGTTCCTGATTCAAATTCAAATTTTATAACTAATTCCTGATATGAATTCTAGTGTTAGTTGGGGATTTAAATTCCCACTAATTTGAGCCAGACTGTTATAGAGACAAGTATTGCACTATGAATTCTAATTTTCTCTACAAAAGATCCAATACAACCAATTTACTATGGAAACAACAAGAAATGAAAAAAAATGTAGTAGAACAGTATAATTTGTAGTAAATTTAGAAACAAATAGAAAATAATAGCATCTAAAAAATACAAAATGCAGTACTGTCAACTTCATATCTGCACCGAATTACAACACATAGGAGAAGAAAACATTATTGTAAGGGTATTAAATGCTAACCCATACCAACTCAAAAAGCAGTTCCCAGTTTCTCGTAGACTACTTGTACAACACACTCACCAGACATGTCCTACTCTCAGGCCTTTATGACTAATATTTCTACTTGTGCTTCATCTTTTACATGTGGGAGAAATTATCTTACATGATAGCTTACTCAAGTAAATCTTATCTCTGAGTTCTACTAAACTGTAATATACAAAATCTAATGCCTCACTAATACATATGAGCGAATTTGCAACGGTTTTTCGTTGCTATTTCCATGTTTTTTCGTCTCAATTGCAACGATAACGGTCTTGATGTTTCGTGGCACTTATTTCATCGATCTAATGACAAAATTTATCAGCTGTCCATATAGCAACAAAATATGGCTGCCACATGTCTTCTATATGGTGGCCTTGAAATTGATTTTTTTTAATTCATTTTCTACATTTCGTCGCTCTATCGACAAAACATTCATCCCTATAACGATGAAAATATGGCCAAAAACTGCTAGGAAAATTTTTTTGACATGAAAAACCGTGGAACAGTTGCGACGAACTATTATCTCTCTATCGATAAATTCTATAATTTGGATAGAAATTTCTTCCACGCAAAACCGTGCAAAACCAATCTCTATCAACGAAATCTGCAAGTTGAATGGTAATTGTTCCACGAAACTGCGTCGCTATAGCGATGGTATTCATGGAAAGCCACATGGGGTTTCGACGGTTTTGTAATACTTGTGATGAAAGTTCATCGATATTGAGACAAAACCTAGAGGTTTCAAAAAAATTTAAAAAGCCGTGGAAATGCACCTTCCTTTCCACAGTTTTGGATCTTCAATAAGTGCTTGTGATTGATGTGCAATCTCATGGATTTTTTGTGTCTATGGACAAGCGAATCCACAGATACACTTCAAGAATCGGCATTCAATAAATCAATACATTGGATAACTTATCCCATTCAATTATTTCTAGTGGCATGATTATATTCCTAGATTAAATTTTGTAAGCACTTATTCAAAACATAGCATCTATTGTAATTTTGGATCTTCAAGTGGGAAACATCTATGATATATCCAACAATAAGTCTCTCTACCACCATTCAAGTGGGCTATATCATAGATGTTGCAGGTGTTACAATGTTATCTGCAATGGAAAGTGTTAATACCATATCTTCCCTGTAAAGGCAGTAGGTTCTAGGCTCTAGCTTCTATTGAGATGCATTATTTGCAATTACAAGATTTAGTTCCAGAAGAAAATGTTAAATGGATTGATACGATCAATGGACTAGTTGATGCTACAAGGGATTTTAGTAGTTAAGAATTAGGGTTTGAGAATTTATTAGTGTATATGTGAAAATATCCTCAAATTTGAGATCTGAATTAATAAATTAAATGTTGCTACAAACTTGCAAATGATATGTCTTTTCCAACCAAAACCAAGATTTGTGATAGCAGAATGTTTTAACCTTTAGTTAGATTTGAAATAAGGTACACATGAGGATAAAACTAGGGAATATCTAGGAATTTCACTTATTAATCTGAAGTTGTCATCCCTGCAAATCAACATTTTAATTCTATTTTAGTCCAGATTTAATCAGCACTACATAGCATATTTCTAGAAGGTAATTCCCAACCACAAACTGGGGAAAACCTACCATGCGATTTGATGTTTTAGGGATGATTTTAATACATGTAAATGACACAAATTTTCAGATCTTATAAAACAGAAAATGAAAGATGAATTAAGATTTAAAATGACATAAAAGCTGTGATTAGTTCCTAACAAATCCAAGTTAGTAAGATGGGGTCAATTGAGGATCTCATGGAGGCTTTAGTTATTAAAGAGTAGATAGGGTTGAATGGTTCAAACCCAATCTTCATCCACTTCAAAAATATTCAATAGGAAAATCCTAAGCTAGACATTAGATATTTGTCAAATAAGAGGCACGAGGTGGAAATGTCACCGCTATTCCTAAAAATTATTCCTACAAGACAAATGCTATAGAATGGCAATATACCTTTGTTTCAACCCCAAAAAAGCTTCCCATGCCAAACCAATAAATCTATCATAATACACTTGTAATATAACCAAGGTTCTCCCAACAAGTCATAGGGCACTTAACCAACAACAACAACAAAAAATCAGCTAATGTTGTTTGGAAAGTGTGTTCTTGGGGTAATTCCACCAAGAGATGTGGTTCTGGGAGTCACATTCCACATGTCCTATGAAGGAAATCAACAATCAATCTATCCATCACACATTTTCAATCAATAAATGCTATATTACAATATCGTTGCCTCACTGATGTGGAAACTTGTGTTTGTATTTGACAAGATTTCTTTAACCGTTGTATTAAAACGAAAAACAACACACAAATTTTAAATTTTAAGACATAAATATATTAAATACACATAGAAACAGGTTTTTACTGGAAATGCATGGACACTGTTAATACCACCATCCTGTCAAACAATATAAAACAAAAACAGAGGAAATAGTCATGTTGTCTTACTATATGAATAAAATGTCACTAAATACTATGGATAAATCTTTGTTATCTATGAATGTTAACTTTCCAGCAAATAATATTTAGATATGGAAATATTTTTTCTAACAGAATGCACTTTGAGGAGCTCATGGAATGCTTTTGTAGTGCACATATAAAAACATTTTTGTTGACTTATAAAAAAAACTAAAAAAACAGTTTAGGGGAGGAAGTTCAGGGATGAACTTGCAGACCTACGAGCATGGGCTTGTGGTGAAAATCATTGCATATGATGTTTCCATATTTATTCGTTCTCCCATTGCATCTTCCACATATACTTGGGGACCCTAGTGGATTTTTCTTGGCCCCTTTCCTATTATTTATTTCTTAGCTTTTCTCCTAACAGTTCTTACAAACTCGGCGACCGACATCTTTTCCATGGCATCCTCCAACTGCAGAGTTAAATTCAAACCATTAAGAAGCAAAACGATGAACATGAATTTGTTCTACTCAGGTTTAGGCTTGGGTTTCTTCTTAGCAAGCACTCTAAGGTAGCCCTCATTGCTGCTTCGTTTCCTCCTGGTAGAATATTCTTCCATCTTGGACACAAGAAATGGAAAACCGTAGAGGGAATATTATGTTCTTATATCACAACACTTTCCTACACTTAGAATTTGCAAGAATTGATGCATGCAATGGGATTTTGTTAGTTTATACAGAGACTGCTATGGCTGGGGTTGATGTCTCACTAATTAATCAAAGAAATTATGCATGTACAACTCAAGACAAGCTCCGACATTCCATAATTGCTACAAAGCTCCGCTTAGTAGCCTCAAAACCACTTTGAGCAAATAAAAATAGTTTTCTATATAAAATTTGGGCTTCAAACTCCAATAATTCAAGTCCAGGAGGTTCTATCAAGCTTGTATGTGACCAAACACTAGGATATGTAGTGCACCCACAAAGGCAATTGCAATTGATGTTGAGCAAATTCTCCTTAGAGAGGGTATTCTAAGAGACTAAGACTATTAGGTTCTGTGCACTTCTGCTGAAATATCCAAGGACGCTATTTATTCATCAATTTCTATACAAAAAGAGGACAAACCATGCACCATTATCATTAGAACTGCTTAGTGCAAAAGAACTTCATGATAACGGGTAACCAAGGGGAAGCTACGAATAGTCAACTTTAGTAGTTAAACGTAGGGAAAACTTGTCCAGAATGTGAGCACAGCGCATTGCAGAATAGGTGAACATAACACTAGTACTAATTACTACACTGCTCCTAAGAATGCAATGGAAAAATGAGGCAAGAAATCTAAAACCCAGGGAAAAGTAGGGAATGGTACAGCAAGAACACAACACAGACAAACAAGTGTGATATTTTTATGTTTCTATACAAACATTGGATATGAAGCATGATGAAGAGGCTATAAATGAAAATAGCAAAGTTATATTATACAATAGGTACAAGAAAGTCACATAAAATATTAATGCCTAGGGAGAATGTAGGCAATGCAAGAACCCTTGTCTTATCAATCGCCTTTCGCTAGGTCCATTGGCCCATACCGCTTGGAAAGAGTTGTCCTAATAAATGGAAAACAAATATGTTGGCTGGAAATTAAATTTATAAATTAAATAAATAATCCATTCCTAGACCTATACACAAGTGGTCATTTTGCTAGGCATGGAAAATATCAAAATACTCTATGAAATAAAAATGGGCATACAATTAAATCAGCTAATGCTGTCTGGAAAGTGTGTTCTTGGGGTAATTCCACCAAGAGATGTGGTTTTGGAGTCACATTCCACATGTCCTTCGAAGGAAATCAACAATCAATCTATCTAGCATACATTTTCCACTAGAATATCAACTCCCATTTAAATTCTATATTACAATACCATTGCCTCACTGATGTGGAAACTTGTGTTTGTATTCGACAATATTTCTTTAACCATTGTATTAAAATGAAAAAAACACACAAATTTTAAAGTTGAAGACATAAACATATTAAATACACATATAAATAGGTTTTTACTAGAAATTTGTGGACACTGTTAATACCACCATCCTGTCAAACAATATAAAACAAAAAACAATGGAAAGAGTCATGTTGTCTTACTATATGAATAAAATGTCACTAAATATTCCAGATAAATCTTTGTTATCTATGAAATGTTAACTTTCTACTAAATAATAGCCCGCATGGGTGTGACTCATTGGCGGTTTAGTTGTTATGAATTCACTTGTTGGAAATTGGAGGTCACGAGATCAAATCCCACCTAAGTTTACATGTGTCCCATGTCTTCCAAAGGGTGTGGGGCACCTATGGGTATAGTGGTAGTGGGAATGGGGATCCAGTTGCTGATTCCCCTAGTTACTAAAAAAAAAAATTCCAACAAATAATATTTACATATGGAAATATTTGTGTTCTAACAGAATGCACTTTGACGAGCTCATGGAATGATTTTGTACTGCACATATTAATACATTTTTTTTTACTTATAAAAAATCTAAAGAAACAGTTTACGGGAGGAAGTTTAGGGATGAACCTACAGATATACGAGCATGGGCTTGTTGTGAGAATCATTGCATATGATGTTTCCATCATTATTCGTTCTCCCATTGCATCTTCCACATAGACTTGGGGACCGCAGTGGATATTTATCGACCCCTTTTCTATTATTTATTTTTCAACTTTTCTCCTAACAGTTCTTACAAACTCGACGACCGACATCTTTTCAATGACATGCTCCAACTGTAAAGTCAAATTCAAACCATTAAGAAGAAAAACCATGAACATGAATTTGTTCTCCTCGGGTTCAGGCTTGGGTTTCTTCTTAGGAAGCACTCCAAGGTAGCCCTCATTGATGCTTCTTTTCCTTTTGGTAGAAGATTATACCATCTTGGACACAAGAAATGGCAAACCGCAGAGGGAATATTGTGTTCTTGTTTCACAATGCTTTCCTACACTTAGAATCTGCAAGATTTGATGCATGCAACAGGATTTTGTTAGTTTATACAGAGAATGCTATGGTTGGGCTCGATGTCTCACTAATTACTCAAAGCAATTATGCATGTACAACTCAAGACAAGATTTCGCGTTCCACAATTTCTACAAAGCTTCGCTCAGTAGCCTCAAAACCACTCTGAGCAAACAAAAACAGTTTGCTATAGAACATTCAGGCTTCAAACTCCAAAAATTTTCCATTATCAAAGAAAAACTAACATCCGTGATTAGGGTTTAATTGAATTGCAACACATCCAACTGACACATATGATGTATGATATGTCTCCAATGCTGGAGGAGCCAATATCAAAACCTACGTCACTGGAATATAGCCCAATCAACAATCAAATAAATAATTTTAAAATAATTATATTTAATATAAAACTTTAGGGGAGGAAGTTCAGGGATGAACCTGCAGAACTACGAGCATGGGATTGTTGTGAGAATCATCGTATATGATGTTTCCATCTTTATTTGTTCTCCCATTGCATCTTCCACATAGATTTGGGGACCGCAGTGGATCTTTCTTGGCCCCTTTTCTATTATTTATTTCTCAGCTTTTCTCCTAACGGTACTTACAAACTCGACGACCGACATATTTTCAATGGCATCCTCCAATTGCAGAGTCAAATTCAACCATTAAGAAGCAAAACCATGAACATGAATTTGTTCTCCTTAGGTTCAGACTTGGGTTTATTCTTAGGAAACACTCCAAGGTATCCCTCATTGCGGCTTCTTTTCCTCCTGGTAGAAGATTCAGCCATCTTGGACACAAGAAACGACAAACTGTAGAGGGAATATTGTGTTCTTCTATTGCAACACTTGCCTACCCTTATAATTTGCAAGAATTGATGCATGCAATGAGATTTTGTTAGTTTACACAGAGAATGCTATGGATAGGGTCGATGTCTCACTAATTACTCAAAGAAATTATGCATGTACAACTCAACACAAGCTCTGCCATTCCACAATTGCTACAAATCTCCGCTCAGTAGCCTCAAAACAACTCTAAGAAAACAAAAATAGTTTGCTATAGAACATTCGGGCTTCAAACTCCAAAAAATTACCATTATCAAAGAAAAACTAACAACTGTGCTCAGGGTTTAATTGAATTGCAGTACATCCAACTAACATCTATGATGTCTGATACACCACCAACACTAGAGGAGCTGATATCAAAACCTACGTCACTGAAATATAGCCCAATCAACAATCAAATAAATAATATTAAAATAATTCTATTTAATATAAAATTTAAAAACTTTAAAAAAATTTACAACCACGAAAAAATTAAACAATGTATGATTGGTTGGATTAATAGACATAACCCATCCATATATATCACCACTTGTGGTGACATAACAAGGGTTCAGAGCAACACAACCAAATTTGAGAAACGTGCACACTATTAAACTTTTCAATGACAAACATCCAATATAATAGAGAAAGTTCTTACCCGATTATAATTTATTATCAAGAGACAATTGAAGATGATATCCATTTACCAAGCATCAAGTATCAAAGACATCCAATCAACCATCCATAAGCATCAAATAAGAGTACTAAACAACAGTATAAGAATTCTCTTCACAACTTCTGCTTGTTTTTTACCACAATTAGATATTTCAGTTGGTTGTTATGAAGGAACTTATATTAGTAAGCCACTGCATTCGAGATGTATGAATTTGTAGGCATATCTGTGTATGCTAACCTATTATGGTTCAATTGATAGAAGAGGAGGAGGTGGAGCTTATGGAAAATTATAAAAAAGGATGGTGGAAACACACCCGATCCTTTTGCAGATGCAGCTATCAATAATGCTGTAAATGGTGATGTTGCCCCTACTATATCTACATCTCCTGTAGTTGATCACTCACAAGCAGAACTCACTAAGGTTGGTTTCTCTCTCAACATCATTTTTGTTTGACTATAATATTCCTTGGTCTGTCCTTTGTTGGTAATCTCTATCTTCTTCCTATTATTGCACATTTCCCTTTACAATGAGTATTTCCTTGCTTCTAGTTTGACATTTAATATTAGCTTTGAAAAAGGGTTTATTGAATTCTAGTAAAATAATGGCTAGAGAAGTTCACAACAGTGCCACAAATTTAATTGCAATTAAGTTAAATCAATTACATTTACGATTGTGGACCTAAGTTACACGATACATGGAAACAGGTATGTGTTTCCAAAACTGAAACACACTAGAAACGTGACCACTCATTTATAAATAACACATTATATTGGAACTTTGAAAGAAAGGACAAACAACTATATCTTCTACACAATTGTATTAGTGACCAGTGCCTTTCAATCAATCACTTCTATGAATGAAGAATACATACTAAGTTGATTTAGTGCTTATAGATGCAAATGTAAATGATATCAAGTCAATGTATTCAATTCAAGATATATGGAATTAGTAGCAAGGTCATCCAGTAGCACTTTAGCATACATGAGATCATTAGTCGTGTAACCATATACAATTCAATTGTAGTATTTAACCAACCAATAAACTTCCATTCAAGTATGAGGAATCATATAAATATAGCAACAATAATACAATATGACAGTCCTAATTATGACAATTTTATAGCAGCAGTGAAGGTTACCAATGTAAGTGTATGAGAGTTTTAGTTTTGCATTCAATGTAGACCACACCACTCCAAACCTTGAACACTATTCTTAGCAATATAGGACAGCCACCAAATGTATGTTCCAGACTTGTAGCTATGCAAATAATTTAATTTTTCAGACTTTATTTACCTCGCTTAAACAATATAACCATCCAACTAATAGTTAACCTTTGATTCAGTTCGGTGTTTACTATGGTTTCAGGTAGGGAGGGTTGTCAAAGTTTGACAGTTTGCAGTTTATTGCGGACTGTAGGCAGCAAGTGGAAGTATGTTGATATAGGGTTGTTACAGCCTTGTTTTCTAAATGGTTTCTGAAATGGTAACAACCAACATAGATTCCTCTCAAATAGAACCTAGTGGCCCTTTAAAGAAAAAACATGGCATGGAGTTATCTTGGCGCCTAAGAGAATTGAGTTTTCAATTCCACAGAGAACCAATTATTCTATTATAATTAAGACAATAGCCACTTACATATCCTATTAAAAACATTCATAGTCTAGCTTTGAACTGTCAATTCATGGGAATTTTGACATGATGCCCAAAAGGAATGAACAAAACTAGAAACAAACCCACATTTTGCAGACATGCCAACTAGATAAATACCCACAAAATCATATGAATAAAATCCATATTTTATGGTGAGGATATGAACTTGCTTACCCTGATCATAAGCCATGATTTTTGCACAAATACGAAGCATCATAAAGAAAGTAAAATCATTCGGCCTCATCCCCATCATCAACGCTTGCTAACGCATCTTGAGAGCCTCTTCATCTTTCCCATTCAGAGAATACCCTACAATCATATAGCTCCACAAAACCACCACATTTCATTTAGGCATATTGTCAAAATATCTCACAACAAGCAAACACAGGCATGGCAGCATTAAAATATCTCATTCCCTTCCTCCTTTTCCTCGATAACTGTTGTTTTTATGTCTCACATCGAATTTCCCAAGTTCACCTGGACAGCTCGTGCTTCATGATTGCAAGGATATTTGAGCCATTTCATCTACACTACATACACAACAATAAGAAAAACCATGAATAAAATAAAAACACAATAGGTAATCAAGAAAAACATATAAGGAAACAAACCTGAAGGTCTAAACATTGCTTCCATTTTGGAGGTGGGGCAGGTGGTTCTAGAAGCATGGGATCACGTGCGAAGGGAGTGGATGATGCACTAATAGGAAAAATCCTTCACCCACCCTTCCTATAAAAAAAACATCATATCCTGTTTCAGATCCTTCAGTGAAAGTTCGAAATCAAAAACCCCCAAATGGGAGCCGAAGTAGATCCTGCGCAGGTCTCCATTTTTAATGCTAATGAGCTAGTGCGCGGGTGTTTTTGAATTCTACGTTTTTTGTTTGATTATTTGCATATTTTATATTGTGTGTTTTGTATTTTATTTTTTTTTAATTTTTCTTTTGTTAGTTTATTTTGGGTTTTTTTATTTGCAAATTTTATATTTTGTTGCATTTTAAATTAATTATAGGTAAACAACTCTATGTTTTTAATTTAGTGTAGTTTCATTTAATTTAATTTAATTTAACTAGGATTTTGTCATAATTTGTATTGGTTGCATATCTTATAGTGAGATCCTATACATAAGTCCCTTCAAGGACGAACACGATGATGATGATGATGATGATGATGATGATGATGATGATGAAGATGACAAAGATGATGGTGATAATGACAACAACGACGATGATCATCAACATCATCCTTGTCATCGTCATCACCATCGACTTCGTCGCCTTCATCGATATCATCATCATCATCGTCGTCATCATTATCGTCATCATGATCTTCTTCATCATCGTCATCTTCCTTACCATCATCATCAACATAATCATCATCTTCATCATCATTTAACGTCTTCGTTATCACTATCATCATTTTCATCATCATGATCATATTCATCATCATCATCATCAACATCTTCTTCTTGATCATCATATTCATCATCAACATCATCATCATCCAATTCACCAACATCTCCATTATCATGATCATCATCTTCATCATCATCATCATATTCGTGATCATCATCATCATCATCTTCATCATCACAATTTTAGGGGGAGCTCAGTGAATGAATACGTCCACATGATAGGGGGAGTAGCCATTTGAGTGAAAAATTAAGGATTGCTCCTAACACCCATTCCAAGGACTAATCTGACAATTCAATATGATTTGAGGAAGCAGTAAAAACAAATACAAATTTTTGGGCCCTATGAAGCCTCCTGTCCTTAGATTTGTGCACATGAAGAATCAATACTTATGGACCTAGTCCGGTGTCTTAAAAGAGGACGATCCAAACTGAGTAGTTTGGTAGTTCCATAAAGTGCATTATTCATAGGAGTGAATAATCACTCATAACCATTCTATTATAATGTTGGCGAAGCTTAGAACAATTTAGTGAAGACTAAGGTAAAGATCTTGTCATCACATCTTCATCATCATCATCATCATCAGCATATTCATCATCATCACCGTCACTATCATCATCATCTTCATCGTCATCGTCATCATCATCATAGTCATCATCATCCTCATCCTAATCATCATCATGATAATCATGATAATCATTATCATCATCTTCATCATCCTCATCCTACACATCATCACCATCCTTATCATCCTCGTCATCATCGTCCTCATCCTCGCCCTCATCATCATAATCATCATTGACCAAAAGAGACGCCATCGAGCGGAATAAATCCTCCATTCAAAGGTCCTTCCAAATTCCAATGGCTTATTTTATCAACGACCTAACGACTGACTTTTTCACCGACCCAACAGAGTTGTCCCTTATCTAAGTTCAATAAACTATATTCTCCATGGACTGGGAGAGTAGAGACCACTTTATATATGTATGGAATTTCATTAGCTATAATAATAATAATGATGCATCTGCGTGTGTCTCTATATTTAGGGTGTTGATTTTAATCAAAACTTAGACTTTCTTATTATCTAGCTTAACATTTTTAGGGTTTGGGTTTGGTCTTAGTTATATAGTCAACATTATCAATTTCCTAATTTTCTCTTGAAATGTGTTGTTAAAGATATATTAATAAATATTTATCCATTACTCAAATCAACTCATTGTCTTGATGATGAAACTTGATAAAGGTTTGTAATGTCGACATATCAAATGGAGTCTACAATTACTTTGGATACCACTCCTCAAACCTATCAACCCAGAATTTAAGAGAAGAGATTGTAAATATGTTTTTTGTCAAAATAACATTTTTGAATCTGTAAGGTTCACAAAGAGATTATAGTATATAATAGTCCTTGTTTTTTAGTCTAACCTTCTCACATAAATATAAGATGAAAATTTGAAAAGATAAGTGTGGAATCCCTCTCAAACTTCTTCTCGTGTGAGATCCAAATACTAGTAAGATCCACATTGAAGTTTGAAGGATAGTTTTTTCAATGTGTTTGAATAATAATTATATGCACCGAGTTTTGAAAAGAGAAATGAGAATCCCTATCAATCCCTCTCATTTGACATCTAGATGTTAGTAGAATCAAGACTAAAGTTTGAAAGATAAATTTTCAAGTCTTCTAATACTTAGGTTTATTATGGTGAAGACGATGCTTAGGGATTAGGTGGAGTTTGAAATTGAATGGCTAGTTACTCATGAACTGTGTCCATATGGAAAAACATATCAATTAGCTTTGTGATGGTATTTGTAACTTTTTTTTTGCCATTAATGGAAATGTGGATCCTAAAAAACTTATTTAGCTAGAAAGACAATAATACAATGCTTTTAATAGCATGTAGAAAAGTTCATTTCAAAACAGGTAAGGTAAAATGTCATGGAAATTTTATTCTTATTTTTTTTTACTTTTATGTTGTTTATTTAAACCATTGGTTATGGCAATGATCAAGTGGTCACAACAAGTATCATTAATTTTAAATCTCCCAGGGATGTACAATGATAGAAGTACACTAGTTTTAGTTGGATACGTTGGCACTGGACAAAGATCATATTTTTAGTTTTTGTTATTAATGTTAGGGATTTGATGTTTGATCTATTTTGGCCTTGTAACATAGCAGTTCTAATAGTGGAGCTCTTCTCAAAACAATTCTAGACAGAAATAAGCTTTAGTACCCCATGAAGGCTACTTTCACCCCTAATTTCATATTATGCATTAAAATAAGCTTGCTAGTAGTTCTCAACTACTATAATCACTTTAGCATGATAGCAAACAAACATTCCCTTCAAAAAATAAATAGGCCAAAGAACATGCAATACAAAAAACCAATACTCCTAATGGTTATGGCTATGTTCACATTAACAAAGCAAGTGCATCAATCTCTTTCTAAATGGGCTTTTTCCCAATCTCATCTTCCATCACCGTTACATGTTCTTCATTCTCAACCTTTATTTTAGTATCTCCTCCTCTATACTAACTCTTGAGTAATGTCCATAAAAAAAATTTGGAAGTGATAAATAATATGTACATGGTTTAACTCACTAATTCCATGTAAATGTTGAATCACTTGGGATTTCTTCTTATTGTCATTTTTTTTTCTATACAATGTTTTCAATAAATAATGAATTTTTTTTTAACACTTAAATTTTCAAATGAAAAGAATGATTTATTTTTAAATGTCAACATTGAAGGGTTCAATTTATCACAGCCCTTCAAAGTAAAATGAGACCTTCCCTTCAAATTTGATCCCTGGCAACTAATGATCAAAATTGAAGGGTGGGTTGTAATTTCAATTGGAAGGGAATTTATTCTCTCAGCCCTTTAGAGATGAAGGGAAATATAAATAATTATACTTTAATTGAAAAGTATAAATTAACCAAACCCTTTTACACAAAATAATGCAAAAAGTAAATATTATTCTTTCAGCGCTTGTTGTGAAAGCATGCATGTATGTGATGGAGAAGCCTAACTCAATTGAATCCTTGCAACTCATTGCATGCATGAGTCTAACAATCCACCTTTTAAATTGAACCAAAATACCAAAAGAATATTATTAATGGTTGATTTCAGAAAGTTATAGGTGTGAGTAGTTAAGTGCTTGCGGCTCTAAAATTTGTTGTGTTTTGTACCAGTCCACGATTCAATGAATCCATAGTCATGGGTAGGAATTTAAATTATTTAATGAAAATAATTAATGTGTATAACCTCTATGTCGAGACCATATTCCATGCTGATGCTTTTCACTACCGTCTTTATTGTCTTACCAAAAGGCATGATAATGAGGAATAAGACCTAAAATTATGGACTTCACCATCACTGAATGCCTTGCAATCACATTGGTAAGGAGTGATAAGAAGATCAGAAAAATACAACTTGTCAAATCTCAGTTGATAGTGTTAATTAAATACTTATAAGGTAAATTTAATATAATACTTACTTATAGTTCTCTCTTACTCTTTGCATATTGACAATTTAATATTTTATGGTTGTCTTTGAACCTTGACCCAGATCATATTATAAGGTGAGGATGTGCAGACATAATAATCCTTAGTTATGACTATGAGAAGAGGATTTAAAGAGAAGAGGATGTAAAGACAAGTAATTTTTATAAGTATTTTGGTAGTGGTGAGGACAAATGTCGTGAGAAACCACAAATGTTTGGAAGGATGGAGGGATATAACATCACGATCATGCCACTCATCAAACTAAAGACTATTCTTGAGCCATGATCCGAATTTTAGGGGGAATATGGTCTAAATTCGGATATATGAGCCATAAAAGCATTTAATGAGAGGCCACATGCTCTTAGTCATCATAAAATCATTCAAATGAGATACCACCCTCTCTCATCCATGGTAATTAACAACTCATGGTTTTGTTCCATGGTATGGCTTCAAGGCACATTGTACCTCTCTCATCCATGGTATTTCACAACCCATGGTTTTGACCCATGGTATTGCCAAAGGCACATTGTAATAATGTTATAAAAGGCTCTATGCCTTCACATTAAAACATTGAAGGATTTTTGACATCCTCCACTTCTCTTATTCTATTGCGTTATTGGGTTACTAAATCTAAGTGTCTTTCTTAGTATGGTTTGAGAGGTGAGGCTCAAAGAACTCTCTTTGAGCCTCACCCCTCCATGTGGGCTATTTACTCTATGTATGTTACTCTATGCATCAAATGTTAACAATGTTGCAGCTTTAATCTCCTCCTCTCTCGACATCCAAGCCTTCCGAGTCTCAGCCACCAAGATCTGGATCAGTGGTATCAGAGCAGGTACGCTCTCCATGGGAATAAGGGTTAGAGCATAGTTCGGGTTCAAAGATCTGCAGAGATTTCCATCCTCCTTTTGGAACACTTGGAGTCCATTGCTAGGCCATACATTGTTAGCATCACAGTTGGTCCTGAGGAAATACAAGATATATAAGTTTCAAGAGGAAGTTCCATGATCTCTACAACATCCGATTTTGCTCTACAAACCCTTGGCAATATACGAACTAATGATCAACATGTATTTACAAATTCGAACTGATATTGCAACTTGCACAGAGAGTTTCAAAGGCTCTTCCATAGATCATTGGAAATATATTTTCGTCATCTAAAATGGGTATTTTTCGGTTTCTCATTTACCTTCCTGGTTTGTGAGATATGCTTGTTTGAAGCAACCTATGTTTGTACACAGTGCGACCTCACATACTGAAACTTCAAACAAGTACCATAGACTCCATAAAGCATATCAGAGTCTTGACCATAGCTCATTGGAAAGATATTTCCATTAGCTAAAATGGGTATTTCATGTTTTTTCATTTGGATCTATGTTTTGAGAGATATCATCGATTGAAGCAACATGTGTCTGGAAAACCAATGCACGCGGGTCTCTTGAGCTTCGACAACCATTTTATCACTCCTTGAGCCATCACGGAGATATTATCTTGTATGGATGGAAATATATCTTCAATATCTCAAATGGTTCTTCAACGGAATTCAATTACATAACCTCGATCAAAATATATGAATGGATTTGCAGCAAAACATCAACTTCACCAAAGACCCCCCCCCCCCCCCTTTTTTTTACTTTTATGAAATCCTATTGTAATCATGGTTATGGGTTAACCACACAAAACCAATGGTTATGGGTCAACCACATAAAACCCACGATTATGGTTAGGGGTCAACCACACAAAACCCACAGTTATGGTTATGGGTCAACCACACAAAAACCCACGGTTAGGGGTCAACCACACAAAACCCACAGTTATGGTTATGGGTCAACCACACAAAACCCATGGTTAAGGTTCAACCACACAAAACCCAAAGTTATGGTTATGGGTCAACCACACAAAACCCATGGTTATGGGTTAACCACAGAAAACCCTTCTCTTCATTGGCAATTGATACATTGTAATCATGGGTCTATTTTAAGTATGAAATGACGGGGACCATCATTTTCTAAGGGGGGAAGAATGATCCAAATTTTAGGGGGAATATGGTCTAAATTTGGATATATGAGCCATAAAATCATTTAATGAGAGGCCACATGCTCTTAGTCATCATAAAATCATTCAAATGAGAGACCACCCTCTCTCATCCATGGTAATTAACAACTCATGGTTTTGTTCCATGGTATGGCTTCAAGGCACATTGTATCTCTCTCATCCATGGTATTTCACAACCCATGGTTTTGACCCATGGTATTTCCAAAGTCACATTGTAATAATGTTATAAAAAGGCTCTTTTCCTTCACAATAAAGCATTGAAGGATTTTTGACATCCTCCACTTCTCTTGTTCTATTGCATTATTGGGTTACTGGTTTTGAGTGTCTTTCTTAGTATGGTTTGAGAGGTGAGGCTCAAAGAATTCTCTTTGAGACTCACCCCTCCATCTGGGCTATTTACTCTATGTATGTTACTCTATGCATCAAATGTTAACAATTTTTTAGCTTTAATCTCCTCCTCTCTCAGCATCCAAGTGTTATACACCTGAATGGCACCTCTCCGTCCGAGTGCTGATATCCCTCATGTCGGCACACAAAAGGACACTTATGGATTGAGGTTTCCCATATTCATTATACTTTGGCTTATGATGAAGTAAATTCCCTATACACCCAGCTGGTTACTTTGCCATTTTTCCATGTTGAGTTGTATTCGCGATTCTTTATATTGACAACTCGCGCATCATTCGTGAGTTTCCTATACAGCAAGTCGTGAATCCTTGTATTCGTGGGTTTCTCTTCTATATAGTCGCGAATCATTTGTGGGTTGCTCTACTACAGACCCACGAATGCTTTCCTCAACATTAAAACATAAAATCACGGGCTAATGGAAGATTAGTTTTCTCATTTAACTTAATCTTCTTAACTGCCACAACCTCCCTAACCTTCGAGAACTGCCTCATTTCATCCATATAAATAGAGGCCTTGGGGAGGGTGTTGGATAATCATACTTGGAGAGAAAATTTATGCTGGTGGATTGTCTACAGAAATATTTGGAGCAGAGAAACTCAGAGTCCTTTGGTGATAGAGCAGTCCTTGTTCAAACATTGGGTTGTAACCTAAACTCTTTCTATTATTGTTAATAAAGATATTACTTCTTCCATATGTGTTTCATATCTTGTGGATTGGTAAATGTTTACATTTCAATATAATATATGATTTGCCTAACCTACATCTATATATATGAATCATCTTGTATCTGGAAGAGTGTTTATTAACAGGTGAAGGAGGAACTATCTTGGAGACTTTGGAAGTGGATCAGAGAGGGAGAAGATAGCAAGGATCAGCCTTCATTTTATACAAGTAAGTCCTTCTACTTTCCTATTTCCTATTCTGTGCTTTTAGAGTCAAACTGTCTGCAAGTTATGAGTATGTTGGTAACCCCCCAGACCTAGGTTATTAGGTGAATTATCCTGTACAACAGAACTGGCGACTCCGCTGGGGAAGCCTAGTCTGCTTTAGGTCTTTTTCTGTTTCCTGACCAGTGTTTGCTTGAAGTCTTCTTGTGATTTTTATCCTGCTTCTTAATTACTTCAGCATTTGAAAGTCTTGGGTCTTTTTTCTCTGTTTTTGAGAAATTTTTATACCCATTCGCGGGTTGTCCTTCTGGACAGTCGCGAATTTTGAGTTGCATTCGCAAGTTGTTCCACTAAACAGTCACGAATCATTTGCGACTTGCACTGCTTGAAAGTCGCGAGTACTCCTGGAAACTGGGATTTTTGTGTGAAAGTTTGCTTGGTCTTTTTCCTTTTACAAGTCCTGTTTTTTGAGAAGATTTTCTTTAAGAGTTCTGTAGAGTTGTTTGAATGTATCAGGTGATCACATCTTAGTGCTTTTGAAATCCCTTGAGTCCCTTTTACTTTTTTTATTCACTGTTTTCATCTTGAAGTTTTCTAGCTTGTTTGGGTTGTTGGTGAAAGTGCCTAAGTCTAGATCAGTGATCAGGGTCCTAGACTCTGTCTTTCCAGTCTGCTTTCTGTCAGTTATTGGTTTGCAGTTGCCTGTTTAAAGTCTGCTTTGATTTTGTGTCAATGCTTGCACCCAAGCTAGGGTCCTAGCCTGCTTTTCTTGCAGGTCTTTTGGTCCTGTGTGCCTTTTTACTTCAGTTTGTAGTTTTTATACAGTCCATAAGTGTCAAGTTTACTCAAGCAGTGCATTGTAGATGCATAGTACTTTTTTTTGAGCATTTTTTAAAGTGAAAAACAAAACATAGTTAATCTTTTGCATTGTAATTTTTGCATAAAGTAGTGTTTGTCTCAGTTTAAAAAATATTATCTCAGAAAAATACACAAACATAGGCTAGTTTCTCTTATTAAGTGCTATTAATTCATCAATACATATCTGAAAAAATGAAAAGAAGTTTATTTTATAGTGTTAGTTTGCTTTAAATGCACTTTTACTTTCATTTATTTTCTGCTGAGTCAAAACACCACACAGTCCATCACTTCCACTCCCTTTGAGTAAAAAACAGCCCTTAAAATTAACACATAAATTTAAAATTTATTAGTAAGTTTTTATTTTTAGGGCCTTTCACCTACTAGATTAGGCTAGATTTGTGGGCTAGGGAGTGTAAAATTCCCACAAATTATAAACTCAGACGTAGTGGACCATTCATTAGGTAAATCCTTGGTTCTACCGCTGTATCTGGGAAGCTCCTCTCAAACGGGAGTTAAGCACTAGGCCGCGTGGAGGCTTGGACAGAGGGGATACCCCCCCGAATCCTTGTCAAAATGTAACCCAGGACTTTTACGCATCTAGGGATTCTGTCCTAGACAGAGTTTCGGGCTCAGCTACCCTGCCCATGCGTATGAGTTCGGCTGACGACTGTCCCCCCAGACAGTAGGTATTGTCATGGTAGCCTTAGTCTCTTGTCTTTTTAGGGCTCATACCCAGGTAAACCAGAAGGTTATTTCTGGTTCACCTTGAACGGACTTGGAAGGTAACCCTTGTGGAAAGTGTAGGAGGGCGGTTGGGTGATTCCTCCGCTTGTGCCTAAGAACCCCTCAAGGATGCCAAGTAACTGTTCATCAACTTTCTTTGGGAAAGCATATCTTTATAGCCTGGTTTGATTGCTTGAGACTCTAGGATCTTTTTAGTGTATGCTCTATGGATCTGCTTGTGTTTAGTTGGCCTTAGGGTGTGATTTTTTAAAGTATTAATTCTGGAGGACCAACTTGTTAGAAGGTCAAGAAGGTTGAGAAACCTTCCTCCTCTCACACCACTGGAACCTCCACCTTTACCCCAAAGGCGGAGATTAAGCACAGGTGGTTCTTTTGAACCAGTAGGAGTAAGTGAGGTTCTTGGTGAACCGGAATTAATAGCTAACCGCTTTGACTTTGATAGAGTCGAGGTAGAGGAATTGCAAGCTGACGAGTTTGCAAGAAATTATAATACCCCCTTGACTGATTTGAACGATCCAGTGATCGTGCAGGTTAGGCCTTTTAGTTCACCAGTGCTAGGTGTACCTGTAGGTAGAGCTATGTCTTCTGAGGGAGAAAGTTCATATGTTTTCACCTCAACCCTTCCGGTTGAAGGGGTACTACCTCCCCCGGTTAGTACCCCTAGATCTAGTTTACCTTCCACACCCTTAACTCCAGCAAGCCTGGTGGTCCAACCACCGGTTTACTCGAACATAGGAAGTATGTTTGGTGATATGGCTACTGGGATTCCCAGTATGCCTACAATTCCTTCTTCCTTCCCTTACACTACCCACAGTGGTCCGGTGGGATCCTCGGCCTTTTTCCAAGGATTCCCTTGGAATGGGGGGCACATACCCCCATCCAGTCCATACGTAGGTCCACCTCCTTCATATGTAGGAGTGCAGTTTGGCAGCAACACCTCTTACGGGAAAAGCTACCAAACCCCTATTTCGGTCCCATACATGAGCTCTCCCTTCTCTTTGTTTAGTGGAGGGATACCTGCTCCAGTCTTTCCGACCCCAACTTCTATGGGGACGGTCCGAACCACTTACACTGTAACTCCCACCCAAAATCTGGTGGCTTACAGATGGAATCCGTTCCAAAGCAACCTTCCCACTTCACAACTGGTGTCTGGGGGCAACCCCACTTTTACTTATGGGCAATCGGGGGCAAGTCCCTCTAATCCCCAAGCTAGTACATCTAATACACCGGCTAGGCCAAAGCTTCCTTTTCTGGCAACTTTGAACTTGCCAGACTTATCCAAATTGATGAATGACCCGGTGAGGCATGACCCCTTGTGGCCACCTGTTCCCACCAAACTGCCCTCGGACATCCCTAAGTTCGAAGGTAAGGCTAGTGAATATCCTGGGGCACATGCCACCACCTTACATCTATGGTGTTCTTCCAACTCATTGAATGAAGATTCAGTGAGATTGAGGCTGTTCCAGAGGACCTTGACTGGCACTATGGAAAAATGGTACATTGAGCTGCCTTCTGCTGCTTTTAGTAGTTTCTGGGACCTAGTTAGTGCTTTCCTTAGTCACTTCCAGCTTCCGGTTCGTTACGATTTCGGAACGGATATGTTGTCCACTTTCAGACAAAAAAAGGCAACCCACATCTCGGATCATATCCAAGAGTGGAGAAGGCGGAAGAGTCTAATCAAAGCAACCATCCCTCCCGAGTTTCTATTAGAGTGGTTCCTTAAGTCATTATTACCCTATATATCTAAGGATGTTTCCACATCAGGAGTGACTAGTGAGGAAGAAGCCATACTCAGGGCCCAACAGTTGGACTTGATTTATTCACAGTCTAGGATTTTATATGAAATCATCCCTGAGGCACCAAGGCCTTCACATGAGGCTGAGAAACCCAAGCCTGGACCCCATGCCGATGGTGTGGTTGGGTTCGTAAACTCTCCCACTGTAGAGTCTTTGACAAAACAACTTCATCAATTGTCTATCAAACAGTCTACGGCGGAGGCAGCAAAGGCTGCCCCCTCCTCCCAAAGTGCAAACGTTTTTGCACAAACCTCTTTGAAGGGAAATCAGTAGCTCGACGAGAAGAAGAAGAAAGGTAAAAAGGGGGAGGGAAACCAAAATCAAAACAAGCCAAAGCCCACAAACAATGCTGATGGGGGCAAAAAGGAAAAGAAGAAAGTCAAGTTCCCTTGTAAGTTGTGCCAAGGGGACCATCTTACTCATCTTTGTCCCCTCATGGAACAAGCTCAGAAGCTGTTACAAACTCAACCGTCGGCTGTCCTGAAGGATCCGTTTCCCCAAGGGCAGAATTCTGCTTCAGCTTCTACTGTAGCAGGGGGCAGTCAAACTGCTCCTGACCCTAATTATATCAACATGGTCAGATCCTCAACTTTGTTACAAACCAGGAACAAGAACTATGAGAAAGAGATTGATGAGAAGGGTAAAGCTGTAGGTGAGCCTTCCAACCCTCTCACTATAGAGAAACCTACGGAAATAATGCCAAAGATACCCAAATGTATCTTTAAGAAGACTTTGCATAACCCAAATGCCCGAGGCACTTCTAACTACTCAATGGTTGAAGACTTGGCTCAGACTCCTTGTGCAATGTCAGCTTTGGAGGTGCTACAGAGTTGTCCCGCTCAGCGGAATGCCCTCTTAGCAGCTCTAGGTAGCATGGACTCTTTGAGTCTCTTAGCGAAATTTAATCTCTCTGATGTTAAAATTCACCTCCCTTATCATGTAGCTCTATCGATAGATGTTGTCCATGGTGGTAAGACCATTGGATGAGCAGTTGTTGATGAGGGAGCCTCTACTTGTGTTATGTCCCTGGCCTGTTGGAAAGCTCTCAGATCCCCAGAGCTGGTCCCATCAACCACTTTACTTACTGCTTTTGATGGAAGGTCTTTCCATCCACACGGTATCCTACCAGATTTTGAGATTAAGTTGGCTGGCAAAGCAGTCTCTGTTGAAGTTGAAGTGATTGATGCTCCATTGGACTACAATTTGCTTCTGGGTAGGAATTGGACTTATGCGATGTCTGCTATTGCATCTGCTGTCTTTCGTGTCGTGGTTTTTCCACATGAGGGCAAGCTGGTCACTGTTGACCAACTTGATTTTACTCGTAAAGGCCGCTTAGAGTCTAAATATTCCACTGTGCCATTGGTTGATCAGGCCAAACCTACTGCACAGAGCTTGGGGGCTGGACTGTATGCATCATTGATGGGCACATTCGATATTCCAGCTCCAGTCCTTTATATCGGTTCTACTACTGTAGGTAAGTCCATTGATTCGGTGGTCGATAGGACTAATCCTTGGGTCCTCCCAACCCCTCAGGAACCGGAAGTGCCCTTATCGGCAGTGGAAGTGGCGTATCAAGCTATTACCCAAACCACTGTAGATCCCATTCCAGATCCTCTTACAGTCTCGGATGATCTGGAAGAAGTTTATATGCCTGCATGGGCGAAAAACTCTTTACATTCCATAGATTGCTTAGACACTGTTTTACCTTCAGATGAAGCTATTCTGGAAGCTATGTGTTCACGTGATAAGATATGTGAGGATCTTCATCACCGATATTATTTCCTTCCAGAGCTAAGCAAGATAGAAAACCAAGAGTTTCATGTGAGACTGTCGGATGATGTTGATACACCTGTCAACCCTTTACCTAAGGAAGGAGTGTTTATCGAGGGGAATATGGCAAACATTTCCACTACTATACCGATCAACATCTCTGTAAAGCCAGATGTCGTGGAAAATATCTATATAGGTACAAACTGCTCTCCGGAGGAGATTGCCATTTATACTTCCCTTTTCAAGGAATTCCGCGATATCTTTGCCTGGTCATATGAGGAGATGCCAGGTATTGATCCATCTATTGTTCAACATGAGATCCCAACCTATCCTGATGCTAAGCCGGTTCAGCAAAAATTACGCCCCGTGAACCCGCGTAAAGAGACGGCTATGAAGGCAGAGGTAGAAAAGCTGTTGAAAGCAGGTTTTATATATCCCGTTCCTTTGACTGAGTGGGTGTCCAACCCAGTTCATGTTGATAAAAAGCAAGGGACTATTCACGTTTGTACGGACTTTCGAGACCTTAACAAAGCCTGTCCCAAGGACAACTACCCTACACCGTTTATTGATCAAATCATAGATGCATGTGCAGGTAGTGAAGTATTCTTGTTTATGGATGGTTTTTCTGGCTACAATCAAATCCAAATCAAACCGGAAGACCAGCATAAAACTGCTTTTATTTTCCCTTGGGGTACATTCGCGTATAGAAAAATGCCCTTTGGATTGAAAAATGCAGGGGAAACCTTTCAACGAGCCATGAACTTTTCTTTTCATGATATAAAAGCCATTGTCGAGCCTTACCTGGATGATCTGCCTGCTCATTCTCGCAAGAGGATCCAGCATCCAGATCATTTAAGGTTGATTTTTGAGAGATG